>PVJD01002705.1:0-191468 GCA_004026545.1 Mormoops blainvillei | reverse complement strand
AGAGCTACTCCAGGGATTTCTTTCAGAAAAACAGTCATCACTGGCAGCACATTTCAGTGACACAGAATGGGTCACAAAACTTGCTTAGTTGTGTAACATATTCAACCTGCTCAGCAAACTCAGTCTGTGACTTCAGGGGAGAATAACAACTGTGTTCAAGTGGCAGATAAAGTGACTGCATTTAAAGCCAAGCTGGAATTGTGGGGGCAATGAGTGAATACTGGGATTCTTGAAGTTTCAAACATTAGAGAGATTTTGAAAGAGACTGAGCCAGGGCCTTCTTTCTCCCAACCAGTGCATGGTCACCTATCTCAGCTTTTAAAAGACTTTGGGCATTACTTCCCAACTATGAAAGACCCGAATTGGAGAGGAATGGATCCACGGCCCATCTGCGAACAAGCCAGGTGAATCAACTTTGTCTGCTCTAGAAGAAGATCAACTGCTTGAGATCACAAATGACAATGACCTTGAAAGTATGTTTGAGACAACTTCAAATCTCCATCTATTCTGGATTAAAGTCAAGGTGGAATATCCTGAGGTTGCCACAAAAGCACTGAAAAGACTGCTTCCATTTCCCACATCCTATCTTTGTGAAGCAGGGTTTTCTGCAGTGACAGCAACCAAAACTGGAGTAGACTAGACATAAGGAACACACTTTGGGTGTCACTGTCTCACATCACCCCGAGATGGGACCATCTAGCTGCAGGAAAGCAAGCTCAGGGCTCCCACTGATTCTGCATTATATGAGTTGTATAATTATTGTATTATATATTACAATGTAATAGTAGTAGAAATAAAGTGCACAATAAATGTAATGCAATTGAATCATCCCAAAATCATCCCTCCCCAACCCCCCAGTCCTTGGAAAAACTGTCTTCCATGAAACCAGACCCTGGTGCCAAAAAGGTTGGGGACCGCCGCTCTAAATGACCACAACTGTGGGATACCACACCTGTGGGGGTCCCTGCCTCAGAACTCAATGTCTACAAGATAAACTAGGCTAAACTCATCTATTTAGACTAGAAAAAAATCATACAGAATAACCATGAATTCCACACAGTGATTTCTCATAAAACTTCCGTTCCTCTCCACTAACTAAACCCAGACAGAGTGTAAAACAGAACAGCTCCCTGGGGCCCCATACATTCTCATTTGGGACATCACTTTCTTTTTTCTAGCCCAGTGGTACTCACTGCACTTCCCAGGCTCTCATATGCTCATGTTACATTTCATTTCAGTATAGGCTGTACCAATTCAGAGGTTTAGCCTGCTTCAAATGCTCCCTTGAAAAAAGGCCACTTGCCTGCTTGACCTGTTAAGCTGAGGGAGGGATTATTGTTCTAGAACCTGTGTTTTCTGCTCTGATCCACATTCTTGTCCATGCATCAAGCATCCAGAGTATGTGTGGGCATTGTGGCAGACACCCCATTTTCCTGCTCTTCGCCCTCACTGCCCACCATCAATTATACCCATTGTTTCTTTCACAAGGAGTTTGTGATAACTCCTTTCACAAATGTTCCCAGTTTTTATCAGCCTTGACACTATGGACACTGGGGGCTGGGTAACTTTGTGTCATGGGGCACTTGTTCTGCTTACTGCAAGATGCATAGCCGCATCCCTGGCCTCCACTCACCAGAATGCACTAGCATCCTCCTTCAGTCATGACAACCAACCATGCTTCCAGATACTGCAAATGTTCCCTGGGTGGGGGGTGTGGATGGTGGATAGGGCAGAACTATCCTAGTTTGAGAACCTCAGGAGTAGCCTAACAGCAACCCACCTGAGCTCCAGCATGCCTCTGACACTACCTTGAGAGATGGTGGGGTTACCACCCTGCCCCATCCCAGCCTGCACAGGGAAGGAGCTGCCTGGAGGGCATTGCTAACCAATGAGGGATGGTAACCCGTGGAGCAGTGTCCCTGCTTCTTTCTCCATGTTCATCACTCGTTGTTTGGGATCCAATTTGAAAATGCGTGCCTTGGTGCAAATAACCCAACGAGAGTAGCTCAGGACATGATTACACATGTTACAACCATTATTAGTTGGACTACCATCTGCAAAAGCAAGTCATTACTAAAATCGCAATTCATGAAATGATGCTCATGCAACTGGTCCATGAGGTTCAACCTCATGCCTATGGCTAGAAGACAGGATGATGAATGTTATAAGTTACAGAAGGACATGGGTTCTCAAATAATTTTATTCTCTCCTTCTTTATTTGCTCATGTGCTGTCAATCATTCTGGATGTTTGTATGAGATTGTTTGGTGGTCAAGTTATTGAATACCTTAGCTAGGCAGTTATAGAATATCTTACATTCTATATATTATGGAAAAAATGTTCTTACTATTCTTGTTACTTAAACTGAAACACACTCATGTGTGCACAAGCACACAAAGACATACTCTCACCCACAAGCATGGATGATGAAAGAGAACCCCAGGGAGCTCTATGTATCCAGCTGCATCCCATTCCAGGTGACTTTATCTCAGTCACTGGGAGGATAATAGCTATGATCATTATGCTTTTCCCCTGAGAATGATCCAAATTTATCCAGATACTAAGATAGCTGAACAGCTCATTCATCCTGATCACAATGAAAAACATAGCAGAAAGGCGTTATTTTATTCCCAAATGTCTAGTTCTCTTTCCAAGTGGCCTCACTTGTTCATACTTAAGTAAATGGGGAAGAACAAGGAGATGTACTTGGATATACCCAGTATAGTTCCAAATTTAGAGATGTTGACAAAATAAAGATTCCAACTAAAGAAAAGCCTCTTTTTTAAAAGATTTTATTTGTTTATTTTTTTATTCTTAGAGAGAGGGAAAGGAGTGAGAAGAGGGAGAGAAATATCAACGTGTGGTTGCTTCCCATGTGCCCCCTCCTGGGGACCTGGTTCACAACCCAGGCATGTGCCTTAACTGGGAGTTGAACTGGTGACCCTTGGATTCGCAGGTTGGCCCTCAATCCACTGAGCCACACCAGCCAGGGTGAAAAGGCTCTTAAAAGATCAGCAAACATTCAGCTTAAAAATATTTGAGTTCCCTGGAACAAGAAAAAAAAAATTTACCTCGAAATGGAAATATGTTTCAGCATATTAAAAGAAAATATACTTGAAAATAAAAGGAGATACTTTAAAAGAAGATATAAAAGAGTTTGTTATGAATGCTTACTAAAAGATAGATATGGAAGTGTAGAAAGTAAACACTACAAATGAATTCAATCCTAAAAGCCTTTTGATGGCACAGGCACTGGGTATAATCCATGCACATGTGACTGGAGGCAAACAGAACTGCTTGTGGGAAAAAGCTGCTCACATCTCTCACCTGCCTCACAGTTTTACCTTCAGTTCCACTTGGAGGGGGATGCTGGATAGTAGGGCATCGCCTCTCATTGACACAATGATTTTAGAGTCCTTTCCTTTAAATGGGCAAGGGTGGAGTTTGGTCTATTTCTCTTTGAATCCAAGAAATGCAGTGGTCAGTTTGAAGATGACTTTCAGCCATCTTTGGAGCAGAATGGTGGTGATGATTTTCAAAATAAAAAACAAACTACTAAACCAATAAGACTTTGGGGCAGGACATTGTGATTAGTCCCTTTCTACTTGCAAGATTATATGTGTTGGGTTTTCACATTTTTTTCTTTTGCCAATTCAGAGCCTGAATTGAACACTTTTTATACATTTGGGTATAGCATTCATTCTTCATCATGGAAGAAAAAAAAAAGATAGATAATCACTTTTCCAACTTCCCTTGTACCCAAGGCATGGGTAAGTGGTCTCAATGCAGCAACGTGATGTGCTCATCAAGTAAGGTCAGTAAAATTTTCATTCTAGTAGTTGCAGAATCAAGGTGGGAAGTACTTTCCTGTTTTAATGGGATGGTTCCCCCCATCAAACTGTGGCAATATTAATTGCCATCAGTAGAAATGATTCTGGTTTCAGCGTTTAGTGGTCAGCAACAGTCATGCTCTCATTGGACTGAATTTGTGGTGCATTTTTAATTGCCATTTTGGCTAATCAACCCATCTTTTATCCAGTCCAGTTATACCTTATTATGTCTACCCTATTCTCTAAATGGCTTAGCAATGTTCTTGTGATCTAGCTTCCTTTTGCTTAGTCGCTGTTATTAATTCTAACCATACCTCTAAGTCATGAATTAAATAACTGGTCCTTCTTTTAAGACATCATGTTTAAGGACAGTTTATTACACAGCAAAAGCTAATTGATATAGGTGATATTAGGTGGTTTTTGTTATTTGCACCTAAAAACCTTAAACACCCTGGCTTATGTGAGCCTCAAGTAGGCAATAATGTTAAGGGGCTATGAACAGAGGAAATATCCTCAGGAAGCATCCCTGTAGTTTTCATGAGCTTGTCAGTATTCTTCATTTCCAGCAAGGAAAATAATATTCAACAAGAACATATGCACATGTACCAGATGATTTCTAATGACCTAAAAGAATCAAATGCCTTAATTATAAATAGTATAAAATCAATTATGGATTAAGATTAATCCAGTGCATTTAATGTTATTTTCAATATTATAAAAAGAAAATGATAGTTATCAACAATTAGCTACATCATTCAATGAGGAGCATTGTTTTCCTTGTTTTATTTTCCTTTTTTTTGAGAAAGTCAATGTTTTCGAAGATGTCCAGGCAATTGGCATTATTCATGGAATCCATATTTGTGAATGCTCTTATTTGCAACCTTGAAATCAATAACTGTTTCAGTTGTACTATAAACAAGTATGTTCTTCATGGTCTGTTTAGGACCATATATTGGGGGAGGGGTTGGTTTGTTTTTGTCTTCATTTTTATATTTGTGTGCTTTTTGTTGGTGGTTTTCCTGTTTAAACAAAAATATATAAAACAAGGCTATGTATTAATCATTTGATAAAAAATCAGGCCAAAAATTTACATGTTAAATTGTAAAATTTTATGTCCCAGAAATGTAATCATAGACCAAAAGATATGGAAGAAATCTTAGTCATAATCTTGTCTTAATTTCATATTAGCATATCATGCATGGTACAAAAATAAGGATTCTTTTATTCTTCATATGTTACTCTCTTCATTGCACTACACCATGTCTAAAATTCTTTAAATGTTCCCAGAGTCATTATGACTGATATATTTCAGGAACAGATTGATTTAAGTATATACTTAAGTGTCCACACTGGGCCCAGTTCACCAGAATTTATAGCTATACCTTTTCCCAATGCTGCCTTCTGACACAGGATTAGTGCTTATTTGATTAAGATACTTCCATTAGAGAAAACAGTAAAATAGGCAGCTCTGAACTCATGTCCCTCCACAAAAAACATTGAAAAACAAGCAGAAATTATTGCTGAAAGAGTCAGAGACTTACAGCAATTAAACAAAGGATGGAAACAGGGAAAAGCTACTTTAAAATGGGAACCTGTTCAAACATTAGCTGAACACAAGTTAAAAAAACAAAGGGTTCAATGACCACACAAGACAAAGAATACAATCTTTGAAAAAATACTTTGGAAAAGTCACTAAAAAATAGAAAACACTACAACCAACAATTTAACAGAAAACCACATCAAACTGTGGGGAAGAGTGAGAATCTAATTATCAGAGGTACCATATATAATATTCAAATGTTCAGATTTCATGTCAATAATTACAAGGTATACAAAAAAAGAAAATACAATCCATTCACAGAAAATAAATTAGTAATAAATTGACAGAAACCATCCTTGAGGAAGCACAGACTTCGGAATAACTACAGAGACTTTAAGTCAACTATCTGAAAAGGAAACCAGGAGAACATTGTCTGAACAGAATGAGTTAGAATTATATCAATAAATAGATATAAATTATTAAAAGGAGCTACATAGAAATCCTGGAGGTGAAGAGCATAATAATTAAAATAAAATAGTCATTAGAGGGCTTCCACAACAGCTTGGAGCAGACAGAAGAAAGAATCAGCTAATTTGGATGTAAGACCATTGGAATTATCCAGTCTGAAGAGTATGATACTCAAGAAAAGAGAATCAAGCCTAAGGCAATATTACTGTATTTTGGTATATAACTCCACTTTTTATTTCCTATATCATTTAAAAAAGGCAAATTCTTAAAAAATTATAAATACATGTTTTAGGCATATAATGAGCAAAGATGTAATTTATGACAACAACATTAAAAAGTAGAGGGATAGGTGTCCAGGAGCAGCATTTTATTATGCGGTTGAAGTTATGTTGCTATCAATTCAAACTAGATTGTTATAAATATCAGATGTTAATTGAAATTACCATGGTAACCTCTACTTACACCAAGACATCTTGAAGGCAGAAGCCCAGGACCCCAGGAAGCAGCCAGTTCTAATGAAGGCTGATTATCACCTCTTTTAAACTCCTTGTTCACAAAGACTTTCAGAAGGAGTAGTAGCTCTCTCTGCCCTGGAGGCTAGGCAGGGGATTTGGATGCTCCCCCACCCCAGGATCTGGAGATCCCCAGCTGCCAAGGCCTGAGAACAAGGTACCTATTGAGCATGTGAAGGCCGCACATGTTCAGAGCACCAGGGACCAAGCAAGAGGCAGGTGTCAGGGGAGGTCAGTGCCCAGGACCCGGTTGTTGAATGGGATAAGGAATATGCCTAATTAAAAACCCTCACCACACACATGGGATTTCCCCTCTTAAGGCTGAGGTGTGAAAATAGGGACAGGCTTGCCAGGGAAAGACCAGTGGGCTGGCCTTGGTTTTCTCCAGTGAAAGACACCTACAGGTCTTTAATGACTGGAGAAGCCTGTCCATGAGCCAACTCCTGAGACATGGCCTCCCTCAACACCTGCCTGTTGCCTGATACCGTGTCCTGAACATGCGTATGAGCTATAGGTGCCTTCTCTGCCAACCTAGGGCCACTGGGGTCCTCCAGGACTTGGGGGCTCCTCAGGCAATTCCCCAACCCCAGAGAGGGGAGTCCTACCTGTCCAGGAAATTGTTGTGAGGTAGCAGATTTAAAGTAGCAACAGCCAGTCAGACCGCATTTGGATTTGCTGCCTAATGGGGATTTTGGCTTTCCAGCCATCAAGGTGACTCCGTGTCTCTCAACAGGGGAAAGAGTGGCCAATTTGCCAGGCTATCCCTGATAAGGCAGTCCAGAGTTTCCCAGCTCAACCTTCAGAGGGGAATTGCACTTATGGTTAGTTTGGGGCTTTTAATAAGATATACGCCTTTTTACCAAATCCTAAAACCCAACCTGTCTGACACCTGCCTGGTCCCTGGTCCTTGGTGTCCTAGACCTGCTCAGCCCAAGCTTATACAACAGGCACCCTGTCTGCCAGCCTAAGGGATCCAGGGTCCTCCAGGCCTAGGAGGCTTCTCAGGGTGGATCCCAAACCCCTGCATAATCTTCAGCTTTTAGGATGCGCCTTCCCCTTCTGAAATCTTGTTGAGTCAGTCAGTCCTTTTTTAAACTTGCTGTCTGATGGCTTCGACAGGTATCAGATATCCAGGTGTCTCCCATTTGTGGGAACATTTGATGCCCAGTCAGGGCCGGCCCTGGTAGGATGGTCCAGTTTTTCCCATCTCAGCATTCAAGGGAAATAGCACATCTGGATAGATTAGGGCTTTTAATTAGGTATATGAGTTGTCCCTCTAACCACCAGATCCTGAAACCCGGTGCCCCATCCTTGGTGCCCTGGCCCTGCCCAACCCGTGCATGCATATTAGCCACACTGTCTGCTGGCCTAGGAAAGCCAGAGCACTCCAAGTCTGGGAGCTTTCTCAAGGAAGCTCCCAAACCTCTACACAACTCCCAGGGTATAAAATGCCCCACTACTCTCAAAATCTTTGTGAAGCAGTAGCTGTAAAGAAGACGATATCTCAGGCTTTATTCGGACTTCCTGGCTCATGGAATCCTGGGCTTCCCTGGCCACCAAGAGGTCCAGGTGTCTTTCACTAGAGGGAAACTTGGCCAGCCCTGCCAGGCTTGAACTGGAAAGCCAGTGCAAATATTCCTAGCTTAGACTTCTAGAAGGAAACGCTCATATGGTAGGTAAGTGTTCTTGATAACACATATGCCTTGTTATCCCTAGAATTGAATTATAAAAACCTGGTCTCTCTGACATCTGTCTGCTACCTGGTTGAAAGCCCTAACCTACCCGTATGAGCTACTGCTGCCTGAAGCTGAGCTGGGAAAATCTAGGCTGCCTTGCTAGACCAGACCAGGGACCAGTACTATTCCCTCCACTGAATATCTTTGAATGTCTTGATGGCTGAAAATCCAAAAGTCCCCAAATGGGGACTGACTGACTGTTGCCACTTTCAAGCTGTCAACTCACAAAAATTTTGTGGCAGGGTGGGGGCTCCCTCCAAGCTGACGGCTAAGCAGAACATTGGAAACTATTTCTAGGAGTTCTCTACGGTAGGAGAGCCTCTGTGCTCTAAGGCGTCACACATCTATCTTAGTGCCTGGACCTGTACAGCGCACACATGTGCAACAGGCACCCCATCTGCCATACTGGGGAGTCCAGGGCCCTCTGGGACTGGGAGGTTCCTCAGGGTGGTTCCCGACCCTTGCGTAACCCCCAGCATTTCGGATGCTACCATCCTCCTGACAATCCTTATGAAGTGGTAGTTTTAAAGATGCCATGATTGTTATTTGAACATACTGTTTGACGGGGTGCAGGCTGTCTCCATCCAGCAAGATGTACAGGGGTTACATCCCGTTGCATCCCCATTGCATCACCATTGCAGGGGATGTTGACTGGTTCTGCCTGTCCTCAACGCTTTTTGTTGGAAAAACAGTGGCTGGCCCTGCCCAGGTTGGCCATGGTAAGGTGGTCCCAATCTTCTCAGCTCAGTCTTCAGGGGAAAATAGCACACATGGGTAAGTTAGGGCTTTTAATTAGGTATATTGCTTGTCCCTCCAAGAACCAGCTACTGGTATCAGGCCTCTGCTGACGCTAGCCTGGTGCCTAAACCTATATGACTGGCATGTGCCCAGTAGGTGCTCTGTCTACCAAACTAGGAAAGATAAAGTGTTCCAGGTCTGGGAGGCTCTTCAGGCTTTTCCCAACTGCCTGCAAAACTCCCAGCATATAGGAGGTCTCCACCCCTCCCAAAAATTCTTCATGAGCTATAACACAGAAATGGCCACTCGGTCCTTATTTGGACCTCTTTCTTCATGAGATCCCAGCTTCTCCAGACATCAAGCGGTTCAGGTGTCTCTCGCTATGAGAAATTGTGGCCATTCCCTCTGCACTTTGCCCTAAAAAGCCAGTCCAGATTTTCCCAGCCCAGCCTTCACTGGGGAAATCTGCGTATAAGTACATCAGGGCTTTAAATAAGACATATGCCTTGTTACCCTAAGAACTATATCCTGAAACCACCCTTCTTCGACACCTGCCTTGTGCCTGTACCTTGGTTTCCCCAGTGTATGTATGTGACCCGCACATGTGCGACTGGCACCCTGTCTGCTGGCCTGGGAAATCCAGGGCCTCTAGACCTGGGCAGCTCCACAGGGCGGTTCCCAACACCTGCCGAAAACCCTCAGAATATAGGATGCCCCCACCCTTCCCTCAGGTGTTTATAAGGCAGTAGCTATTAAGCAGAGATGGTCACTCAGTCCTTAATTGGGCTTCTTTTCACATCATGTGCCTGGCTTCTCTAGCCATCAAGGGGTCCAGGTGTTTGTCACTGATGAAAACCATGGTGGCTTCCATAGGGCTTACCTGGGGAAGTCAGCCCATATTTTCCCACCTCAGCCTTCAGGGTAGAACTGCCATATATGTAGGTTAGGGTTTTACATTGGGCATATGCTTTGTCCCCCAAAAAGGAGCTATAATACTTAGAATCCCCATACACCAGCCTGTGACTTTCTCTGCAGCATCGTGGTCCTGTGAGACCTGCGCATCAGCGATAACTGTCATGTGTGACGCCTTAGAGCACAGAGGCTCTCCTGCCGTAGAGAACTCCTAGAAATAGTTTCCAATGTTCTGCTTAGCCGTCAGCTTGGAGGGAGCCCCCACCCTGCCACAGAATTTTTGTGAGTTGACAGCTTGAAAGTGGCAACAGTCAGTCAGTCCCCATTTGGGGACTTTTGGATTTTCAGCCATCAAGACATTCAAAGATATTCAGTGGAGGGAATAGTACTGGTCCCTGGTCTGGTCTAGCAAGGCAGTCTAGATTTTTCCGGCTCAGCTTCAGGCAGCAATAGCGCATACAGTTAGGTTAGGGCTTTCAATAGGAAAATGGTTTCTCCTCTCCCTGGTCTTTAAGCAGCAGTTTTCCAAACAGGCTGCTGGTCATTTACCCTGGAACTGCCATCAGTAAACAAAGCAGCTCTTTGTTGTTCTAGTGAGAGCTGTTCATAGGTCACTGTCCATGTGGCAATCAGTTCTGGCTGCTCCACAGGTGACTCTAAAGTCTGTCCTCAATGAAAAGAGGTTCCTTGCTCATGGGTATGGTAGGTGCCTCCTTGCAAGCTCCTGTATGAACCATTTTCATTATATTATGGAACTAATTGGGAAATGCCATCTTTATTGGAGTGTTTCTCTGAAAACGTTCAAGACACTTAGGGTTATCAAAGGTTTTATAATTGTTTTACGTCCTTCAGTTATTTTCAGCCTTTGAGGCAGTCTCAATTAATTCTCAATAGCAGACTAATTATCACCTAAATAATGTATACAAGGGCAGTGCCACCCAAAAATGTTCTAATCCCAAACCGCAATGGTTGCTGCTGTGAGGCGCTCACAGCTTTCGCCGTAAGCACCTGTCTACCCAAGCGCAGGAAACAGACACTTCCAAAGCCACACCTGAGTGGGCACTATGAAGGCCCGAACTTGCTGAGAATGCTACCACTTTGGGTAATTCCAACGCGGTCTGCTTTTGTCCTGGTCCATACTAAAACCCAGCTTTTCTTCAGGTAGTCCTACGGAGAAGTTAGCAATGTTCCCAAGTGTGGAATATATATTTTCCAAAATCCAAATAACCAACCAAACACGGGGCTTCTTATTTGGCCCTAAGGGTTCGCAGTGACAGCAATTTATTTTTTGTCGCTTGGGGAATATCCTGCGTGGCTCCTGCCGAGGGTGTTCCTAAGAACTTTATTGCTCTACTGCCTGGCAGGCCCTTGGACATTCGCTGTATTTATTAATCAACCCGGTTGGTCATGTGTGTTACCATTGCATTCCAGTCCATGCCAACCTGCTTTTCAGTTTCCGACATTATCACAATGTCATCAATATAAGGTATTATTACACTTGAAACCTGCGTCGTGTCCAAATTCCTTCTGACCAAATATGACAATGAGCCAGTGAGTTCAGATAGCCCTGTGGCAGCACAGGAAAACTAAATGTCAGTCCTTCCCATGTGGAACACTGTGGTTGGCTGCTTTCTGAGACCGAGCTAGAGAAGAAAGCGTTTGCAAGGTCCGTCACTGAATACCAGATTCCTTTGGCCTGCTGTATTTTCTGCATGACTGAGACCATGTCCAGAACTGCTGAGACTATGGGCAGTGAGCCTAAGGATTTTTTGTTATAGCTATTGCTTTGGTATCAAATTCTGTGACATTTTTAAGAGTACAGGAGAGGTTCCAGGTTATAGCCTCATTTGTATTTACTCCTAACCAGGAAAGTAGAAACCTCCCAAAGGAAATGAATTCTGAATCGCGAAAGCCTCCTGGTAGGTGCTTTCTAACTCAACGATCTAAATTTAAGGGAAGCGATCAATGAGGTGTCCCAGTTTGTTTGTGAACAGTTAGTGGCCAAATGAGATAACCTAACAGGCGCTGCTAGTCATCTAGGCATTTATAGATCCACGAAGAATGATAACCACTACAGACTAGGATAAATCCTGCCAGTCACCAACCACTTCCATTAAGGTGGCACTGTAATATTTTCATTTGCAGGGATTGTTGTATTTGCCTGCTCAAGCAAAAGGTCAGATTTCCTCCTGTACTGAAATAATAATTTGCTCTAAATTTCAGAGCTTATTCCCTTTAGCAATGGCCTCGGATGTATGAACGATGGCATTATCCTTCCAGACCAATGCCAGAGTAACAGAAATAAAGGGGGAAAAAAAGATTTCATGTTTAGTTAAGGTATGAATTGTTGATGCTGGTTACTTTTTTCCTCCTATTCAACTTGATTTGAAGGTCTCTAGCATTTGTACAGAAGCTGGTGTCAGGCTGAGCCTTTTTTAATATCCAAGGTTCAAGTTACTGAAGTTTGGCTTCCATCTGGGTATTGCGAAGGACCTGGGAAAGCCCTTTTCAAGGAGATTCAAGGACATTTTTGTTTTTAAGGATACCAAAGAAGAGTAGGAGAAAACTGGACATGTCCATTAGGAGAAATGAAGTCAGATATTTTGAGAAAACTAGAAGTACTGAAGATCTAGTTCAGTTTACAGGTATATAACAAAACCTCAAAGAGAATTAACATGCTTAGAACTTAATATATTCAAAAGTGCAAACATACTTTTACTCTCTATGACTACCCCATATTTTACCATAGATAATCACACTAACAATTTGTTTGCATTAAACTTGGTCTGATTATTTAAATAAGTGTAGCAAGAATAATGTTTGACCATGTAACCTATTTTTAAGACTGCTTTGCTAGACCTTTATGGAACTTGGAAGTACTTGTGAGGTCAGGAAACCAAGCTAAGTTTCCAGTAGTTCCAAAAAGCTGTTTGCGTCTCTGCACATGTCTCTCAAATGTCACATTCCTGTCAAAACCCTGGTAATAGAGCCAAGATTCCCAACTGTGTGCTATTACAAGGAGAGCCATCATCTCCAGCTACTGTCCTTTTTACTAGCAAATTTGTCAAAAGATAACATGAACTTACTTGATCTCTAGTAAACCTACATAGGATAAAATCATTATATTTAATTCTGGCAACTTTAAAGATATGCCTATGTTAAACAAACCAACAAGCATAAACTAGATTTTATTTACTAAAAATTAATCCTAGATCATGTGGATAAAATAAAAGCAAGGTTCTATGGAGGTTAACCTCACAGAGTTACCTAATTATAAATTCTTAACTGGTCAGGTCATGGTGGGTACTTATGCCACAGGCTTACAACTTCTTCCATAAAGGCTTATCTTGGTGTCAAGCAAGCCCTGCACATTGTTTCTGTGCATCTAAGTTAGCATATATTTGAAATGCCTCTTTTCAGGCTCTTCCTTCCAATACAGGACCACCCTTTTAATTAGTTCCTTCTAAAGTATGGCCATCCTCAAGGGAGCACAAAATCTTACTATCCTATAATCCAGTCCCTGCCTTTATTTCTCCCACCTTCATGTAATCTTCTTCAGCTTCCTTCTTTAATCTCAAAAGCATAAAAGAAACTGTGAACTCTTATTCTCTAACACATTTACCTCTGTCTTTTGAGATCTTGCTTCCAGGTATATCCTCTGTTTGTCTTGAATATTCTTTTTAAATAAAAATTCTCAACAGGTTTGGATGTTCTTACACTGACAATCATATAAACATTAAAAACATTTGGGTTAATTATCTATTTTATTTCTGGGAATTTTATTAGTGCTTGATTCATATAAGTGCTTAAATGCTCTTTAAGCCAATTAAATTGAGGTCTTTTACAAATTAATTTCAGCAATACCACCTGAAGGTAGCAAATAACACACATTTATAGCACATATGCATACAGATGCACATAAACATACAGGTTCAGAGAGCTTTTAGCTTCTGTTTTAAAATGTTTGTCATGAATTAGGCACAAAAAAAGAAAACTCACTATTGTGAATTTAAAAAGGGGGAAGTTCTATGGAAAGACACTTCACAGGATGATCTGATCATTCTAACTAGACAGGTCATTGTGGGTAGTCATACCCCAGGCCTTTAACTATTTAGTAATAAAACCCAGGGTCCTTATGACCTTGATTAAATTTAGTTTTCAATTCTAGCTCTAGAAATCATATTTCTCTTTCTATACTATACCCCTCAGAGACCTAGCCTTTCCCTGGGATAATCAACAACACTAAAGCAAAGGAAGACAGTAGCCTGAACTTAGCTAATGATCACAAAGTCCAGACCTCTGGCAAGCTGGAAATAACATCAAGACCTAAGTTATATTTCAGCCCCTGAGCTCTAAGCTGGAATGACCCCCTGGCTACTTTCCCATGAAACCGGACAGAAGGATAGGGGAAAATACCTCACAACTCTCTTAAGACTTATCAGTTCCCAGCATGACTTTGAGTCCCCTAATCCACAATGTCTGTAATTTTGCCATATATAATCTGTAACCTACTCATCATCGAGTTCTGGCTTTTGAGTATTTATTTGACACAGAAAAAAAAAGCTACCTGTCTTAAATAAAATGATTAAATATGCCCCGAGAGATATAATATATACTTAAATCGTCCAAAAAAGACTCTGTAATGTTTAAATCATTTTCTATTTAATTATATAATTTCCTTTTTAATAGTATTTTATTGATTATGCTATTACAGTTGTCCTAATTTTCCCCCTTTGCCCCCTCCACCCAGTACTCCCCACTCCCACAGGCAATCCCCACACCATTGTTCATGTCCATGGGTCATGGGTACAAGTTCGTTGGCTATTCTGTAACTACTTATTTGTTCTTCTCAATCCCCTCACCTCTTCACCCATTTATATAATTTAAGGCGAGCTGTAGAATAAATGATTACTTAATTTTGGCAATTTATGGCATAGTTAATGTGTCCAATTTCAATATAAAGTATTTTATTTGAGTATATATATTTTGTAAAACATGTTTAAGTGTCTATGTTCCAAAATCTACATTTAAACTTTCTAGTTATGCCCTGGCTGGTGTGGCCTAGTGGATTGAGTGCCAGCTTATGAACCAAACCGTTGCCAGTTCGATTCTGAGTCAAGGCACACACTTGAGTTGTGGGCCAGGTCCCCAGTAGGGGGTGCACAAGGGGCAGCCACACATTAATGCTTCTCTCTCTCTCTCTCCCTCCCTTTCCCTCTCTCTAAAAATAAATAAATAAATAATCTTAAAATTAAAAAAAAACTTTCAAGTTATTTTTTTTTAATGTTCATTTTCCAAAAAAAATCAGTACTTGTAGTCTTGAGTGCATCATACTAAGTGAAATAAGTCAGATGAAAAATGACAAAAACTGTATGGTTTCACTCATTAGTGAAATATAAAATAAAAATTAACAAACTAAGGAAACAAACAAAACAAACTCATACATTCAGACAATGGTGGTTACCAGAGGGAAGGGGGGTGGGAAGAGGGTAGAGTGGAGAATGGGAGTCAAACATATGGTGATGCAATAGAGTACACATGTCAAATTATAATTGTATAAACCTGAAAATATATAATGTTATTAACCAATGTTACACCAAGTAGTTTAATTTTAAAAATCAGCGCTTGAAGGTGTTACTAAGTTGAGGAGGAATAAGCATGAAAAAGTAAAGAGGAAAACTTGAATAGCTTTTAACTACTGAAAATATTTTTTACCTGCTAGAAAAATTATCAACAAAATTACATATTTTTTAATCTCTGATGTCTCTTAGTCAAGATAAATGGAAAGAGAAAGCATTAAAACAAACACCTCTTTTTGAATATTTAAAGAGACTAAGACCTTAAAAATAATTATTTAGAAATATTATTCCTAATTTTTAAGAAGATGAGAGAGTATTTTGGTATGTAATTTATTTTTTATAACTCCTGCTAGTTTCAATTCCAACTTATATTTTAATAGAATTAAACACTTTACTGGGTTGCATGGAAACTCCTACTAACTTAAATAATTTAAATATTAATGTATTTAGTCTATAATTCTCACTAACAAAAGTATAACTGTGTTTAAAAATAAAATAAGTTAAAGCTTATTCCTCATTAAGGACAGTCACATTATTTTTTATTCAAAATTTTGTAATCTGTCAGATTAGCAAATCTATAAAAGTTTAATGTTACACTGTACCAACAAGGTAGAAAGAATATACTCTCCCATGTACATGTATCACCATCTTAGAGGGAAACATGACAATAACCACAAAATATTTAAATGCATATCATTTTGATTCAGCAATTACAAGCTCAGGAATTTACAAGACTGATGTAATCATATTTATGTAACAAAATAAATAAATAATGAAAAACAATGAAAAGAAAAAATATCCTCCCTGTTTCCCGCAATAAGCCACTGGATTAGTAAATTGTGATATAGCCATAAATTGAATTCTATGTCATGTCTACTGAATAAAAGACTTCCAAAATAATGGATTAGCCAAAAAAGCCATTTATATTTTTCCGTAAAATAAAAGACTCATTTTTCATTTTCACCAATAATTTTATTGATTTGGATATTTTGAGTATGTCAGCTATCTTTGGTGTGGTATAATGTTGATTGTTCTTAATAAATATCTTGATTTGATCGCTATCAACTTCAACTGGTCTACCCGAATGGGGAGCATTGTCCAGCCAGAAATCTCCAGCACAAACTTCGCAAACCACTTTTGACACATTCAGTCAGTCACAGTACCTTCTCCAATGCACTGCCCAAATCTTTTTTTGCATTTCCGTTGTTTCTATCTTTCTTGAAATAATAAAACTTACTATGCCAAAAGTATTGCGTATTTTCTTCCATCATCAATATTAAAATGGCTACACAAAAATTCACCAATTTTGATAAGCTTCTTTTTAATGCGCACTGATATGACAACTGTCACAATACAATCTAACAAAATTGTTTAGAATGAAGTTAAAGATAACTAAGCACTACTAGAGCCATCTTGTGGGAAAAAACAAATAAACTTTTTGGCCAACTCAATATATTGCAGACAAAAAACAAGGTATTGAACTGTGTTCTTCTTGTGCATGCTGGGCCTGCAGAATGGGCACGGACCTGTGGCCTGGGCTCCAGACTTCCAAGTGGTGCCAAAGGTCAGGCATAGAAGTGTTTTCAGAGGTGGACTGGGACCAAGGAGGGTCTGCTGGATGGGTCTAGAAATAGATTCTTGCAAAGTCACAGGAAAAGTATTTCAGAGGCTTGTGCGTAAGAGTATTTGAACAAGTGTCAAGATTTATTTCTTGGAGGGGTGTGTAGGGCATAGATGGCCCTGGACAGGCTTCCACACTGCCTTACCCATGACCAGGTGGCTCAGCTCTGTCTTGCCGGGAAAGAAGTCCAGCCTTTGGGGCTGCAGCCTGCACTGGTCCTCACTGAGCCCAGCAGGAAGTCCAGCACTCAGAGATGCTTTTCCATTTCTACATTAGCATCCAAAGCTTCAGTAGTCTGTCTGGCTTAGCCTTTGTTCCCCTCCAGCCTGCTTTTGGCTGCACTTCAGCCCCCACAGCTGCCATACCCAGGCCTGCATGGCTGCCATGGAGAGAAAATGCTGTGCAAATGCCTTGGCCTTTTGTTAAGCCTTGGTAATAATGTTCCCTTGGGTTTGGGAAGAGTTTCAAACTACCACTCTTCTACTTAATTCTTCATGGGTTTGTGCTTGGCTCACCCCCATCCAATCCCTTTCCTGGATCATCTGGGGCCTGTGCCGTTACTTATCCAATCCTTCTTCATGATTTTCCCAGGCTAGACTCATCCCTTTCATGGTCACCACTTTGACTCTTACTGTGCACACTTTATAGGTTCGCTTCAACGTCTGGTTTCTACTGTGTGTGCCTCAGCAGAGAAATTTCCTCCTCACTGGGTCATCTTTCCTGGGGTAAATCCAGTCTTTCCTGCCTGCTTGGGGAGTAAGTCCCTTTGGGGAGGATGTGGTTGTCCCCTAGGGCATCTCTGAAGCTGACTCTTAGTTAGCCCAGCTTAATTAGATATCTGGCTCCCTCCTTTTTCATTAATATCCTACTAGCTACCTACTGTAACAGAAGGGTCATGCATTTTTCATAACATCAACTTCTGAACTGTTGGAAATTTTACTATCAGCATGTGTGATTGTAATAAAGGCAAACCAATATGGATTTCTAAGCTGCTGAGGGGAATCTGGGGACAGTGGTCTGCTTCCCCTCCACTATGACTGGACACAGTGTCATGGTTGTACTTTTTGATTCCACCCCCACATTTAAAGTTGATTGAACCAATAATAGACACTTATTCTACATAATCCAACCAGGTTCTCACCCCCAAAGAATTTGTAATTGAGACTAAAAGAGAACTTGTGAATGTGAAATTGTTATTTAACTGAGCTGTATAACTGGGTGATAGCAGCTGTATTATTTCCTGTGCATAAAAAGAAGCCAACTAACAAAGAAGATGAAAAGGAAATGTCTGGTCTGTGTGCATCAGCTGTATGGACACTGAAGGAAAAGGAGAATTCTTCAGACTTTCCAGAGGGAATAGCATATATAAGAGCCCTGAGGCCAGGGGCTGCATCATTTCTGAGAAACAGTACGTCAATGGGCTTAGCAGAGCACGCACTGAGGAGAGACAAGGAGGTATAGAGAGTGGTGAGGTGGAGTGAATAGTGCAGTTATAAGGCTCTGAGTCCTGTAAATTAGGTAAAGTCTGGATGCTTCCTCTGAGTGAAGCAGAAACCACTGCATGATTTTAATCTGACTTTCCACTTCACTAGGATCACCTTGTTCTAGAGGAAGTCAAGGCAGTTAGAGGCTGGTTGCAGTAATCTAGCAGAAAATGTTAGTTTCTTGTGTCAGAGCAATAGTATGAAATTTCCACTAAACTGAAATAGAGAGGAATGTGAGAAATGGAAACATAAGGAGAATTATCAGATTCTCAGCTGTGCACAGGCAAGCTAAGTTTGCAATGCCTTAGGAAATGCAAATGAAGATGTCAATAAGGCAGCTAGATAAAGCAGCCTAGAAGTCAAGGGAGAGGTCCACAACGGAGATAGAAATATGGGAATCATCAGTGTCTAGGAGACATTTCAAGCCATGAGACTGGGCGAATCTACTCTGGAGTGAGTATGTAACAGAAGAGAGAGTCAAGGACTGAGATCAAAGGCAGTACAGGGCTTAGAAGGTAGGAAGGTAGGTAGGAGCCAGTAAAGAAGTTTCAGAAAGGGACCAGATAGGCTAGAGGAAAGGAACGAAAGGGGAGGGAAGTAGAGGGGAGGAGAGGGGAGGGGAGGGGAGGGAAGGGGTGGTAATAGCACAGTGAGGGAGAAGGAGGAATGCAGGGGAGGAGAGGGGAAGGAAGGGAGGAGAAGAAAAGGGAAGAGGAGAGAAAGAGATGAAAGGGGAGAGAAGGGAAGGAAAAGCAAGGCAAGGGCAGGAGAGTACAGAGTCAGGAAAGCTAGGGAAAGAGTACAGGGGAGAGGAAAGAAGGAACAGAAAAATAAAATATTTTTAAAAACCCAGAAAAACAAAAAAAGTCATATGGGCTCAACAGAAAATGGAGGCAACAGGAAAAAAAAATTAGCAAGCTTGAAGATAAAGCAATGAAAATGACCCAACATGCACAATAGGAGGGAGAAAAAAATAGTAAACTCTCTTAGGGCCCTGTGGATAATAGCAAAAGATTCAGTGTTCATATCATCACAGTCTCAAGGAAAAAGAGAAAGTGGAGCTGAAAGCACATTTGAAGTAATGGTGAAAATATCCCAAATTTGCTGAAATGCATAAACAGCTTGAAGGAACTGAGGAAATCTTTTTACTATTTCATATATCTGCATGTGAGTTTAAATTTATTTCAGTAAAAATAGTAAAATGAAAAAAATTGATTCCCAAATTTTAGTGGAGATATCAGCAAGACGGCAGAATAAAAGTTTTATACTTTCATCCCGCTAACATCTGGGATTCCAATGGAAAAGTTCCACCATAGCATTAAAAATATATCTGGAGCAGAAGTATCAAGTGGTTCTAAGGATCACCAAAGATCCAAGGTATGAATGACTATACACACACACCAAGGAACCTATGCAGATGACTGCTTAGTACAGAGAGTGACCCAGCACAAATGTTTTATTGTGGTCATAGTTGACTTGCACCATAAAGGAAGAATCAGGAAGATCCCTGGAGTTCCCATCATGTACATTTCTAACCGTTAAGTGCAACACTAAGTGGATGCCAGGTGATTATGGAGCCCTTTGTTCTAATACTTAAATGGCCATGTTCCTCTGCTTTCTTTCAACTTTCTCTGTTGCCAGTTTATTTGCTCCACTCACCCATTTACTCTGCTATGGTCTGAGTATGGTTAAATACACTCACCTTTTGATGTTGTTCTGAAAATAAAAATAGAAAAAAAATCTGAGATAAATTGAAGAGGGAAAGAAGAACATTTTTACTTTACCCACAACACCCCTCCCCAAAGGCAGCATAGCTTAGTGCCCAAAAAGACCCCTTGACCTATAAATTCTCCCATGGGGAAAATGAAAGCATAGTGATTGGAGTGCCTAGCATTCTCAGCCATGTGGGATACTGCTCAAGAAGCCCATTTTTTTTCCATCCCACTCAGACTACTAAGATTATCAGCCTGTCAGGGGAGTAGGGGTAGCCTGGGAATAGGGAACAGAGGTGGAGTCTTATAGCAACAAAGGCTGGGAATTCATCAAAGTGCCAGGTATCATACTAACTGCTTTGTGGACGACGGGTAGCCCATCCATGAGCTGCTTGGGATGCCTCAATTGCAAAACTCCCCAACTGGCCCATAAGGACCCTAAACTCTCTGAACAGGTGCTCACATCTGTGACCAAATGCCCTTGTATGCCTCTATGGACAAGTGAGAGGTTATATAGACAGCTCCTGAATGTGCACGGGAAGCTGGCCCCATTCTGTTGGATTAGGAGGAGAGGCTAAAGCTTGAACATTTAAGGTCACAACCCTAGGAAAAATAATCTAGATTTTAAAACCTGAATTGGCTTTGTAGGACCAAGAAAAGGTATACAATTTTAAGAATTTCCTTTTAAGAGGGAATAAGAAGTACAGACCGAGCACATCCATTAAAAAGTTCCAAGAGAGCCTCAGAATCCCTAGCAAGTGATAGTAAAGGTGTTTCTCTCTCAAAACCAGTTAGGGAAGCCTAGAGGAGATGACTACTTCTCTAATTGTGAAGGCAACAATGCCAGACTTCAAGGAATGCTAAAAAAACAATGAATCACAATACTCCTGACAAAACAAAATAATTTTCAAGTATCTGACAACAAAAAAATGGAGATTTATTATTTTCCTGACAAAGAATTAAAAAATAATAATCCTTTTAAGAAAGCTCAGCATGGTAAAAAAGAACACAAATAAGCAAATAAATAAAATTAGGTAAATAATATATAAACAAAATAAGAGGGTCCACACAGAGATAGAAATCACAAAAAAGTAGTAAACTAAATCCTGAAGCTAAAGAATACAATGAATGATGTAAAAACAGCAGACTTGACCAAGCAGAAGAAAGATACTGTGAACTATAGGGTAGTCATTTAAAACTGTACAGTAAAAGCAGAGTAGAACAAAAAGATTTTTAAAAGAATGAAAAGGAATGAGAAAACCTTATGGGATTTAGAGGAACCATCAAAAGAACTAATACAGGTTTTCCTCAGATATAGTGAGCTTTCTATTCCAGACAACCACAGATAAAGTAAATATCATAATAAAGTGAGTCATACAAATTTTTTGTTTTCCCCATGCATATAAAAGTTATGCTTATACTATACTATAGTGTAGTCTATTAGTGTAAAATAGCACTATGTATAAAAAAGTGTACATACCTTAATGAAAAAAACTTGATTTAAAAAAAAAAACACAACCTAACCTTCATCTGAGCCTTCACTGGTTTGTAATCTTTTTTTTTAATGTTGTTCAAGTAGAGTTGTCTCCATTTTCCTGCCACCACTTTTCCCCATCCCACCCATCCCCACCTCCCGCCCTCAGTCCTACTCCCCTTTGGTTTTGTCCATAGGTCCTTTATATACATTCCTTGATGACCCTTCCCTTTCTTTCCCCTGTTATCCTTCTCCCTCTCCCCTCTTGTTACTGTCAATTTGTTCTTTATTTCAATGTTTCCAGTTATATTTTGCTTGTTTGTTTGTCTTGCTGATTAGATTCCACTTATAGGTAAGATCATATGGTATCTCTCTTTCACCTCCTGGCTTATTTCACTTAGCATAATGCTCTCCAGTTCCATCCATGTTGTCATGGAGGGTAGGAGCTCCTTCATTTTTTCTGCTGTGTAGTATTCCATTGTGTAAATGTACCATAGTTTTTTGATCCATTCATTTGTAATCTTTTATAATCTTTTTTCCGGTGGAGAGTCTTGCTTTGGTGCAGATGGCTGCTGACCGATCAGGTTATTTGTAGCTATTTCTTAAAATAAGACAGCAATAAGTTTGTCACATGGATTGACTCTTCCTTTCATGAACAGTTTCTCTGTAGCTGTGACACTGTTTGATATCATTTTGACAACAATAGAACTTCTTTCAAAATTGGAGTCATATCTCTCAACTGGTGATAAGAAACATTTGATAAAATTTAACACTATTGATTTTTTAAAAGTATTATGAATAGAAATATAAGGATACATCCTAAGTTTAATAAAAGAAATATTTAAAAAACTACAGTTAGTCTTATGCCTACTGGTGAAAGATGAACTGCATCCCTCTAGGATCAGAAACAAGGCAAGGATATGTACTCTCATCACTTTTACTCAACATAGTACTAAAAGTTCTAGTCAGCGCAATGAGGTGATGAAAAGAAATGATCGTATAATTTAGAAAAGAAGAAACAATGATGCTGCTATTTCAGAAGACATGATAGCCTGTGCAGAAAGCCCAGAAGAATTTACAAAAAGTAAAACCTCCTAGAACTAATAAACCTGTTCAACAACATCTCAAGACACTAGAAAACATACAAAACTCAAATCTACCTCTATATACCTATGTACTATCAATGAACACATAGATAGAAAAATTAAAATGCAATACCATTTACAATTAGTAGTAAAGTAAAATAAGTGTAATTTTAACATTATATATACTGGACTTTTAGGTTAAAACACTTATTAAACCAATCAAATGTGATCCAAATAAATGGTGAGACACACTTTGGTTCAAGGTTTATAAGATAAAACATAATAAAAGTGTCATTTTCTCCTAAATTGATACATAGGTTTTGCTCAACTCCTATCAAAATTTCCACAAGATTTGTTGTGGAAATACATAAAATTATTTAAAAATGTATATAAAAAGACAGAATAAATATAATAGCTAAAGCCATCTGAAAAAAACCCAAAAATAAATGTGGAAGTATCAGTCTAACCTAATTCAAGACATCTGCAGCAATTTATACTGTATGTACCAGTAGAAGGAAAGACACGTAGCTGCATGAATAGAACACAAAACCCAAAAAGATACTTACAAAAATAAGCTCAACTCTATTTTCACAAATTTGCAGAACAGTTCAATTGAGGATGAATAGCCTTTTTGACATATGGCATTCATAGACAAGAAAATGAACCTTTATCTACACTTAATACTATATGTAAAAACTAAATCAGAATGAATGAGGGATTTAAATATAAAATATAGATTTATGAAATTTATAGAAAAATAAGGAAAAATCTTCAGGAATTAGGACTAGACAAAGAATTCTCAGGCTTTTCACCATAAGCACAATCCATAAAAGGAAATGATAGTAAATTAGAATTTGACAATGTTTAAAACTTTTGCTCTGTGAAAACTCCTGTTCAGAAAATAAAAAACAAGTTCCAGATTTGAAGAAAATGTTTTCCAACAATGTATCTGATAGAGGATTATTATCTTGAATATATTAGCATCTTTTAAAATTCAACAGTAGAAAAAGAAATAATCCAATCAGAAAAAAATGGCAAAATACATTTAATTAAAGCATTATGCTAAGTGAAATAAGCCAGGTGGTGAAAGACAAATATCATATGATTTCACTTATTAAGTGGAGACTAATCAACAGAACAAACAAGCAAGTAAAATGTAACAGAAGACATTGAAGTGAAGAACAAATTGACAGTGAACAGAGGAGAAGGGGGGAGGTGAAGACGGGGGGCGGGGAAACAGATGAAGGGTGGTCAAAGAACATATCTGGGGGACTCACTGACAAAGTCAAGGGAGGGTGGGACCTAGAGTGGAGGGAGGAGATGGGAGGGGCAGAGGGAGGACATGGGAGGGGTGGGGAGATAGGTGGAGGGTAAGTGGACAAAACTGTACTTGAACAATAAAAAAAGACAAAAGAATAAATTAATAAAAATTAATAAAAGGAAATATACAGATAGAAAATAAGAACATGAAAATATGACCAACTTTATTTGCCTTCAGGTAATGCAGATTCAAACCATGACAGCTTTGGCTGGCATGGCTCGGCTGGTTGGAGCTTCTTCTCACAGACCAAAGGGTCCCGGGTTTGATTCCCAGTTAAGGCACATACCCAGGTTGAGGGTTCAGATCTTGGTAGGGGCATGTACCCTGGTCAGGATCCATATGAGAAGGCAATCAACCAACGTTTGTCTTTCACATTGATGTTTCTCTTTCTCTTTTTCTCTCCCTTCCACTCTACCTTAAAACAATGAAAAAATGTCCTCGGGTAAAGATAAAAAATAAAATAAAATCATGATATATCATTACATGCACACCAAAATTTTTAAAACAAATAGTGACAAAAACAAATGTCAGTGATAATTTGAGAAAATAGGATAACTCGTATACTGTTGATGAGAGTATAAAATGGTAAGGCCACTTTGGAAGACATTTTGAACCCAACAATTGTGCTCCTGACCATTTATCCCAGAGCTATAAGACCTTACATTATAGATGCTTTATTTGTAATAGGCAAAAACTGGAAGCAACCCAGAGAAAGACAAATAATTTCAACATGTGAATAATTAAATAAACTCTAGTGTGTTTATATCATGGGAGACTAATTAGCAAAAAAATAAAGGAACAGATTATTGATATATGCAATAACTTGGATGAATTTCCAGAGAATTCTGCTGAGTGAATAAAAACCGATGTCAAAAGGTTACATAATGCATGCTTTCATTTATTAACATTTTTTAAATGACCAAATTATAGATATAGGAAACAGTTTAATGGCTTCCAGAGGGAAGGATCAGGGTTGGGGCTGGTCAGAGTGGTGGCAGAAGGAAAACTGATGTTGCTATAATAGGGCACGATGAAGGTCTCTTGTGGCAATAGAACTGTTCTGTATCTTTCTATTCTACACTATAGTGTTCTATTGCACTATAGTCTTGGAAGATGTTGCCATTTGGAGAAAATGGATAAAGGATAAATGTTATTTCTCTTTATTTCTTTTTTTTTCTTTTTTACTTTGGGTTACCTTTCAGGTCATACAATGCACATCAATTAAAATTAATAATATCTTATGCAACAATTGTCATGAAACCTTTTTTTTCCAGGAAATATTGAGGGGAACACTTCGTAAAGTATATGATGGTCTGACCATTATGTTGTACACCTGAAACTAATACAAATAAATGTTACTTCTTTGTATCTTACAACTACATAGCACAATACAATATCTCAAAATAGAAATTTTGATTGTAAATAATTCATGAAGAGCAAACAAAAATATAAAAAGGTAAAAAGATACACATCATTTTTTTCAGAAGGTAAATGCTTCAAAAACAACAAATTTTGGTGTCTAAAAATACAGTATTAATATTCTTCAGTAGTTTTCTGTTGAATGTATGCTAGAACAACCTTCATTTTCTGCAGCTGACTTCTCTTTAAACATCATTCGATCTTCACTCTCTTTTGGATGAGAATTGGACAATGACTGAAAAGAGAACAATGTTTCAGAAAAGCAGAATTCAGAGTGAGGCAGTGGTGCTGGTCTCAGAGAGAGAGAAACATCAACGTGGCTCTATTCCTGGTCCATTCCTGAAACAGTAATCTGTGTAGGACTTTCATTAGATTTTTTTTCACATCGCTTTGTTACATGGATCTGTGTATCCCTTAAATAATTCTCTGACAATGAACAATAAGGATAAAGGGAGGAGCAAACCATGTCGGGGAACCGGGACGAGGGTTGAACTCTGTGGAGATCACCCTGGCGGCCCTGAAAGCCAGCATCCTGGAGAAGGCCCAGCCTCTTGCAGAAAGCACAAAAGCTCTACCCACTGCCCTCAGTGCACGGCTCCAGTTCTGGTGATTATTCACATGGAAAGCTTTGCTAATTCCAATTTTAAGATAATAAAAGTGGATATTATGACCCAGAGAACTATTGGAAATAATTAGGAAAAATGGAAGCGCAGCTGTAAATAGCTGTGATTGCTGAAAACTATCAGGTAACAGTGAGCAAAGCAAGGCCGACTGCACAAAGGACAGCATATCTGGTAGTGGGGAAATGGAAAAGGCTACCCCAAAGACCGAAGAGATGGAGTTCAGCATAAACAATTGTAAAAGTCACTGTGAACTACTTGAAATTACTAAAGATGCTGATGATGAAGATTTGAAAAAAACTTATAGAAAGCTTGACTGGAGTTTAATCCAGAGACAAAAACCACACCTCTGAAGCAACAGATGCTTTTAACAACATTGGAAATGCTTATGCTGTTTTAAGCAATCCAAATTAAAACAAACAAACAAACAAACAAACAAACAAAAAACAGTATGACCTCACAGGCAATGCAGGACAAGCATGGGTTTGATGTAGAGCCATTGGTTTGTTTTTTGTTTCTTTTGCCTGGGGAGATACGCCCAATAAAATACTGCTATGAGCAATGTCTGAGATTTTCTGCCTACGTTTTCTTCTATAATTTATATGGTGTCAGGTCTAACATTTAAGTCTTTAAACCATTTTGAATTTATTCTTGTGTGTGGTTTAAGAAGCATCAAACTAAAAAGTTTCTACACAGTAGCCCTGGCTGGTGTGGCTCAGTGGATTGAGTGCCGGTCTGCAAACCAAAGGGTCGCTGGTTCGATTCTCAGTCACAGCACATGCCTGGGTTGCAGACCAGGTCCCCAGTAGGGGGCATGTGAGAGGCAACCACACACTGATGTTTCCCTTCCTCTCTTTCTCCCTCTCTTCCCTCTCTCTAAAAATAAATAAACAAAATCTAAAAATAAACTTAAAAAAATGTTTCTGCATAGCAAAGGAAAACATCAACAAAATAAAAAGACAACCCACGGAATAGTAGAACATATTCACCCATACATCTGATAAGGTGTAAATATGCAAAATTTGTAAAGAACTTACAAAACTCAACACCAAAAAACAAACAACCCAATTGAAAAATGGTTAAAGGGCTGGAATAGACACTTCTCCAAAGAGGACATACAGGTGGCCAATAGGAATATAAAAGATGCTCAGCATCACTAATCATCAGAGAAATGCAAATTAAAACAACAATGAAATATCACCTCACACCTGACAGAATGGCTGTCATCGATAAATCAACAAACAAGTGCTGGCCAGGATGTGGAGAAAGGGGAACACTTTTGCACTGTTGGTGGGAATACAGACTGGTGCAGCCACTGCGGAAAGCAATATGGAGATATCCCAAAACATTAAAAATGGATCTGCCTTTTGACCCAGCGATCCCACTTCTGTGAATATATCTGAAAGAACCCAAAACACTAATTTGAAAGAATGCAATGACCCCTGTGTTCATTGCAGCATTATCACACTTGCCAAGATATGGAAACAGACCAAGTGTCCATCAGTAGATGAGTAGATGAAACAACTATGGGGCATTTCCACAATGGAATTCTACTTGGCTGGAAAAAAGGAAGATAGTTTTACCCTTTGCAACAGTATGGATGGACCTGGAGAACATTATGCTAAGTGAAATAAGCTAGTAAGAGAAACGCAATGATTTCACTCACATGTGGAATCTAATGAACAAACTGAACTGACAAGTAAAACAGAGACAGATCCATAGATAGAGAGCAGGATGACAGCTAAGGAGCCTGCAGAGAGGTTAAGGGGTGGAGGGATTGAGCGATAAGGGAGAAGGACTCATGGACAAAGACAACAGTATGGTGATAGTGAGGGGGGAAGGGAAATATAAGGGAACTAAATGGTAATGGCAAAATACAATAAAAATTTTTTTAAATAAAATAAATTTTTAAAAAGCATGGATAGCCATGTAGAAACTTTATTTCTTTAACATAACCATTTCTCTTTTGATTCTCTTTCCTTTTGATTCAAACTAGCCTCATCTAGCTCCCTTGTCTTTCTTTCAGTAATTGTTTCCAAAATTAGTCACATAATCTTCTTCCACACTCTCTTCTACCATTTGTAGTAACATTCCTTTATATTCATTTTTAAAGTCCTTGTTGACATAATAAACAACACCTAAGTTTTCTGTCTACATTTTAATAATTTGCACTGATCCATATCTGGGATATAAAGAATAAAGGAGGATTAGAGGTCATCTGTTGGCTTTGTATTGGCACGAGGATCAGTACAATCGTGGGTATCAGCTGGATAACCACGATTCTCCCTTGCAGACCATCCCTTTAATCATTAAGCCCTCCGAACAATGAGGTTCTGACCCAAACCACATAATCCTAGGAACGAAACCTTGGGTTTGTTGACTCCAGAGACAAGTTTCAGTCAAACTAGAGATAGTTTGTTTCAGCTGTGTTTCAGCTTCAGGCCCAGAAAGGCATTAAAAACAGATGAAGAGATGCCATAGCTGACATCTGGACCTGATGCAATGACCAACTGCCCCCTAACCTAACACTGGCCAATCAATAGAGACCATGACCCTAACTCCCTTAGTGATCATGATTAATGATTTTTCCTCTATGTAACCCATGCCCTGGAATTCATCGGGGAGCCAGGTCGTTGAGCATAAGCTAACCTGGCTCTGGGCATGGGCCTCTTCCTAAACATAAACCATTACATTCTTTGCTGCAACCTCCTGTTTGGTGTCTTACTGGGATCTGATGCACACAGACAAATGGACTCCTTTAGTCTGGTAACACAAGTAATCACCAAAACAATGGTAGATTAAATTTCCATAGAGCTTGCAAAGCTTATAAAACATCAGAAGACTTTTTAAATATATTCTTTAGTGGTGGTTTTCCTTCAGGCAGTGCATGTTCATTTTCAACTATACAAGCGGGCTATAGCCATCAACATCAGAATCAACGTAGTGAACAGGAAGGAAAGGAAGAAAGAGGAGATGGGGACTTTCCTGCACTTATCCAGCTGATGCCCATGATTGTACTGATCCTCACGCCATTACAAAGCCAACAGATGATCTCTAATCCTCCTTTATTCTTTATATCCCAGATATGGATCAGTGCAAATTATTAAAATGTAGATAGAAAACTTAGGTGTTGTTTATTATGTCAACAAGGACTTTAAAAATGAATATAAAGGAATGCTACTACAAACGGCAAAAGAGAGTGTGGAAGAAGATTATGTGACTAATTTTGGAAATAATTACTGAAAAGAAAGACAATGGAAAACAGACACACAATACGCAGCAAAAGGGTGCTGTGATGATCAACTCCAAAGGAAGCCAGGTGCCTGGAGCCTGAAAGGCTGTAAAGAACTGGAGTGGCTGACCAGTATTTATACAAGCTGATGAACTAAAATTTTATTTATACTATTTATTATTTTCTGTGTTTAGTTTCATCATGAGAGCTAATGTAAGTGATTTGAAGTTAAAAACTAAACTTAATAGTTGGTCCCTGATATCTTAGACAGTTCATGACCTACTAACTGTTTTAAATAATAAGAAACTAATAACTAAAATTAACATTTTAGTTATACTTATGCAATTATTTTCACTTTAAAAGTTTATATGATTATTAACTTAAAAGTTCTCAAGAAAGGATTATCACACCTACAGCAGTTTACAGATTTAGTGATTCTCCATTTTTTCCCTTGTCATGTAAATATTTATGAAATGATTATTTTGTATACATACAGATCTTTACCTTTTTATTTAAGTTCTTTTAGTGTTTAGTTCCATGAGACATTTCAGTTTAAATTGATGAAATAAATGTTCTATGACAAAATTACTTTAAAAATAATAATGAAGTTTGAGTTCTTTGAAAATAAATTCCAATATAACTAAATGACTCCTGCTACTTCTATAGATTTGACTGTTGATCTCAGGCAAAGTAACTTGTGGAAAATGCAATTAAGTATCCAGTTATGTGCTACATAATGACTTTTCAGTCAACAAGTTACCACATACATAATGGTGGTTCCATAACATTATAATGGGGCTGAAAAATTCTTATCCCCTAGTGACATCGTAATGTTACAGCGTAATGCATTCCTAATGGGTTTGCAGCAACGCAGTTGTCAACAGACTTACTGAGCTGCCAGTTATATAAAAGTAAAGCACATACAATTATGTACGGTACATAATACTTGGTAACGATAATAAACAACTGTGCTACTGATTTATGTATTTACTAAGCTATACTTTTCATCATTATTTTAGAGAGTACTTTTTCTAGTTATTTTAAAAAAGTTTATGCTGCATTATGCTGGCAGCAACCATCTTGTGTTTATCATGCATCTTGTGTTTATTGCATCTCTTGATCGCATAATTTTCTCGTGTTTGATTTAATCTCGTGATGTTTTACAAAGTTTGTGTTGCCTAAGTGCACAGAGTTTGTAAAGGCTATAGTACTGTTCAGTAATATTCTAGGTATGCATATTTATTCACTTCTCACTCACTGACTCACCCAGAGCAACTTCTGGTCCTGCAAGCTCTATTCATGTTGTGTCCTATATAGGTGTGCCATTTTTAAGAATCATTTATACTGTATATTTACTGAGTCTTTTTGTGTTTAGATAGGTTTACATATACACAAATAATTACCATTGTGTCACAACTGCCTACAGTATTCAATACAGTGACAGGCTGTGCAAGTTTATAAACTAAGAGCATTAGACTATATCCTATAGCCTAAGCATGTAGTGGGCTATACTCTCTGTGTTCCTGCAATTGCATCCTCTTATGGTCCCACAATGACAATATGACCTAATGATACATTTTTCAGAACACACCTCTGTACTTAAGAGGCCATGACTGTACTTCAATAAACTTTAATTGTAGCTGGACTTTGTCCCATCTTGCTAGGTAACCTTGGTTAAGTCATCATTATTCTGTTTTCTTGTTTATAGCTTGGGAAACTGCCAGCTTGCTTCCTAAAAATATTTCTAAGCTATTAAATGTGAGGAAATCTGTTAGAAATTAAAGAAAGTAAAAATACTAAGGTATTGACTTATTTTTTAATTCATGAGGCATTGACTTTCATTGACCTCCTGTCCCAAAATTGTACTATACATTTTCCATTGCTTCCAGTGTTCTAAGGTTTCATTTATATGTGGTCAATAAGATATATTTATAAAAAATTATGTAGGTAGAAATTAACTTCCAGCTTGGCAGCATAAGTTGTTCCACTAACCTGTTCACCAGTGACAGTAGTGAAAATTATTTAAAAAACAACTAAATCAGTCTGAAAATAATCCTAAGGAAAAAAGAGCAAATGAAGAAACATCTATGCAATAAAATATATGAAAATTAGATGAGAAAAGTGAGTCTGTGTTATTTGTATCAAGATTGTTCTATTCTTTTTCCTCCTAGCTTGGCAAGGAAGAGGCTAAACTCCAGATTGTTACCATTGAAACAAAAGGATTCCCAGTCAAAGGACTATCTTCAAAAGAAGGGCAGAAAGCTAGAATTTCTCATCCTGCCTCCAGCTGCCTATTGCTGAGTCTTAAGTTCCAGATAAGTGCATTTTAAAGATGGGGGCGACCTTCTTCCACCCAGCTCCCACTTGTGAAGCAAAATATTTAACATTGAAAAAGGGCACGTTGAGAACACTGAAGCCCTTAATGACAGCCCTGGCTAGTGCCCTGGCTTTGCCATGAAACATACTGGATCCATGTCAGGAGAGGTGAACTGAGAAAACCTCAGTTTTCTGCCACACCCTCCACTGAGTGAGAAGTTACTACCTTGGTGGGGAGGTGACTAAGAGAGAAGTTTTTTATTTTATCCATTTCCAGCTTCAGAGCCCTGACTTAAATATTCTGCCTAGGGGAGGAGCAGGTCATAGAAAAGGCAGATTCTAATCTGTTCCAAAAGGCACTAACTTCATCTGTAACGGAGAATGGAGAGTAAAGCCTAAAGTTGTTGATAATGGCAGTGGAGGTGAAAGCAACTGAGAGGAGATTTGTAGATTAAATGAAGACAGAGTATAAACTGTAGGCCAGCTAGTATGCAGGAAAGAACATGGAAATAAGACAGTTTAGGGTTAGAACTAAGTCTTTCAGGGAAGCCACAAACCAGTTAAATTAATTTGTAGGGCAATTGTCTATAAAGGTGAAAATTAAATTGCTAGAATTAAAAATGAAAGAGGAAGGAGATACTATTAATGACCCTACAGAAATGAAAAGGATAATAATGTGAACTATTATATGTAAATAAATTAGATAAATTAGATAAAATAGACAAATTCTTAGAAAGATACATACTACAAAAATTGACTCAGGAAGAAATGAAAAATCTGAGTAGAACTATAACAAATAAAGAGATTGAGTTAGTAATTTTAAAACTTCTAAGGAAATTCACTGGTGAATTCTATCAAATCTTTAATAAAAAATTAATATAATTCTTTACAATCTTCCAAAACATAGAAGATGACTAAGGACTTCCCCACTAATTCAAGGAAGTCAGTATTATCCTGATACCGAAACTAGACAAATATATAACCAGAAAGAAATAGACAAAATCTCATTAATATTGCTGCAAAAATCCTCCAAAAATATTAGCAACTTATAAAAAAATTTTACACTATGGTCAAATGAGATTTACCCCAAGAATGCATGGTTTGTTCAACATCTGAAAATCAGTTAATATATTTTTTCACATCAAAAGAATTAAAATGTAAATCACTTGACATCTCAATATATATACACACACAAAAAAAGTATTTGACAAAAACCAACAACTTTTCATGATAAAAACAATTAACAAACTAGGGAAGAAGGAAACTCCTTCAACCTGGTAAAGGACAGCTTTGAAAAACTGGCAACTCACATCTTACTTAGTGGTGACAGACTAGATACTTTCCCCCTAAGATCAGGAAAAAAAAAAACAAGCTCTTACCTGTTGAAGTGTGTGAGAGACTGAGACTGGAGGAGCCCCATGGTCGGATCCAAGTGCCTTTATTTGGAAGCTGCACTTACAGGAGGGCTGAGCCTGGACAGACTGCAGCAGCGAAGAGAGAAAAGAATGGAGTTTGTAAAACAAGAAGCTAGCGGTAGTGGGGGAATAAGGGAGTGTGGTTAGTCACTTTTTCTTCCGCACTGTTGCCGCAGGGTTTCAGGATGTGAGTCAGGACAATGGGTTATGTAGAGGTCGGGGCCGTTCCCAGGTGCAGGGAGGTCAGTCTGACCACCTGCTATTGTGCTGGCTGGCGCTAGGTGTCTATTGTGCAAAATGGGAGAGTTTCGATTAAGGCGCCAGCTATCAAGCCAGCCAGGATAACCAAGTCTAGAGTAGTCAGGCGGGTCGGAAAGCTGACCTGACCCTTTCATTACCAATTCTATTTAACATTGTGCAGGAGGTTCTAGACAGGGCAAAGAGGCAAGGAAAGAAATAAAAGACATGAAGGTTGAAAAGAAAAAAGTAAAACTATATTCGCAAATGACAATCTTGTGTATAGATATCCTAAGGAATGTACAAAAGTTAGGTTCAGCAAAATTTCAAGATGAAAGACTAATTTAATATGTTTAAATAAATTGTAATTCTATATGCTTACAATGGACTATCTGGAAATAAAATTAAGAAAATAATTTTTTTCACAATAGCACCAAAAATAATAAAAGACTTAGAAATACATTTAACATAAAAGTTCAAAATATAACCTGAAAACTACAAAATATTGTTGAATAAAATTGAGAAATAAAATAAAGATCTAAATAAACAAAAAAATTCTGCATTCATAAATCAGAAGCCTTGATATTGTTAAGATGGCATTATTTTCCAAACTGATCTACAATTTCAGTACAATCTCTTTCAGTTCCCCCGATGACTTCTTGTAGACATTTTCACACTGTATCTATAAAAATTCATATGAAATTGCAAGGTACCAAGACTAGCCAAAACAGTCCTGAAAAAGAAGAAAGTAGGATAACATATACTTCCCAATTTTAAAAACAGTACAAAGCAGTTATAAATAAACAAGGAAGTACTGGCACAAAGATAGATATATAGATTAATGGAATATATTTGAGTCCCAAGATAAATCTCATGCATCAATTCTGAATGGATTTTAATAATGGTGCTAAGACCATTCAATGATGTAAAAATATTATTTTAAAAAAATGATGCTGGGATAACTGGATATCTGCATGCAAAAGAATAACATTGTACTCTTTATCTTAATCCATACAAAAAAAAATTTATACAGAATAGATCAAAAGCCTAAATCAAGAATGAAACCTCTAAAACTCTAGAAGAGAACACAAGGGTAAATTTTACAGCCTGATTTGGCAAAGACTTCTTAGATATAACATGGAGAACACAAGCATAAGAAGAAAAATATAGATAAATTGAACTTTATAAAATTCTGTGCATGAAAAATTACCATCAATGATATGAAATACAAACTACAGAGTGGAAGAACATACTTGCATATCTTATATCAGATAAGAAACTTGTACCCAAAATATTAAAAGAACTCTAACAATTCAACAATTAAAAAAACAATTCAAAATGAACAAAGGATTCAAATATACATGTCTAAGGAAGATATACAAATGTTCGATAAGCATATGAAAATATGCTCAGTATCATTAGTCTTCAGGGAAATGCAAATTAAAATCACAATGCACAATGAGATACCATTTCACAATTACTAAGTTGGCTAGAATCAAAAAGTCAGATAACAGCAAGTGTTAAAAAGATACAGAGAAATTGGAATCCTCACACACTGCTGGTGGGAAATGTAAAATGGTATAACCACTTTGGAAAACAGTATGACAGTTCTTCAAATGGTAAAATGTATTTACCATGAAACCCAAAAATTCCATTCCTATATTTCTAAGAGAAATATAAATGTTTCCACAGAAAAGCTTCTGCACAAAGGTTTATGCAGTGCTATTTATATAGCCACAACATGGAAATGACTCAAATGTTGAAGGGGAAGACGGTCTCAGATCTGTGGGGACAAATAGCCTTCCAACATACAGACCCTTGCAGTGGCTCGATTCCTTTTTTCTGTTCTGCTTGCCTGCCTCAGTGACTCTGTGTCAGGAGGGAGACTCTTGGGCCTGCAGGGATAAGGAGCCTCTCTGGATCTGCTGCCTGCTGCGGATGGGCTGGTCTTTGTTTCCCCAGTTTGAAGGAGAAGCAGAGCTTACATATGTATATACTAAAAAACACTACCAACCACAAAGACATCAGATGGAACCAGAAAGAATGTACAAATAACTTAAAGGAAGTTAAAAAAAAAACACAAAAGAATGAGAAACAGGAAACAAATATAAAAACATATAAATAAAATGTCAAGCTTTCTGAAAATCTTTGAGATTTAAGACTTATGGCTAGGCAAAGAGTTCTTAGAATTGAAATTAACAATGTAATCTATAAAAAGAAATTTGATAAATTGAATTTCATCAAAATGCAAACGTATTCTCCGTGTAAAAATCTGTCAAGAAGATGAAAAGGCAAGCTACAGTCAGGGAGAATATGTTACAAACCAAAGAACTAGACATTTTTTTGAAGAAGATATATAGATAACAAGTAAATGAAAGTATGCTCAACATCGCTTACCATTAGAAAAATACAAATTAAAACCACAACTAGAGATCAATACACATAGAGAAAAGCTGTAATTAAAAAAATGACAAAATAGGAAAACAGGATCACTCATGCTTTGCTGATAGGAGTATGAAATGATATAGTCACTTTAGAAAACAGATGTCATATTCTAAACAAAAACAAAAACAAAAAATAAACCTAAATATGTAACCGTCCAGCAATCACAGTCCTGAATAATTCTCTCAGAGAAATAAAAACTTATGTTATACAAAAACCTGTATATGAATCTTCATAACAGCTTTATTTGTAACAATTAGAAACTGGACTCAGCCCAGCATCTCCAACTCAGCAATAGTTTAACCAACTATGGCACATATATATGGTGGAATACTATATAGCAATAAAAATAAATACACTATTAACACATGCATGGATTTGGATGTCTCCAGACAATCATACTACAGAAAATACCCAGTCCCAAGAGGCTACATAATGTGTGGTTCTACTAGATAACATTGTTAAGTAACAACATTTTTAAAATGGATTATAGCTTCTGCACAGCTAAAGAAAACATCTGCAAAATAGAAAGGGAACCAATCATATGGGAACACATATTTTCCAATGATACCTCAGACAAGAGTTTGATCTCCAATATACATAAAGAACTCAAAAATCTCCATACTAGGAAGACAAAAAATCCAATTAAAAAATGGGCAAAGGGCTTGAACAGAAACCTCTTGAAGGAGGACATACACAGGGCCGAGACATCTGAAAGGATGCTCAGCATCACTAGCCATCAGAGAGATGCAAATAAAAACCACAATTGGATACCACTTCACACCGGTCAGAATGACAAACCAAAAAACAAATGTAGGCAAGATTGTGGAGAAAAGGGAGCTCTGGAACCTTGTTGGCGGGAATGCATACTGGTGCAGCCACTATGAAAAAGTATGGAATTTCCTCAAAAAACTAAAAATGGAACTGCCTTTTGACCCAGCAATTCCACTGCTGGGATTATACCCTAAGAATCCCAAAACACCAGTTCAAAAGAACCTATGCACCACAATGTTCATAGCAGCACAACTTACAATAGCCAAGAATTGGAAGCAACCTAAGTGCCCTACAGTAAAGGAGTGGATCAGAAAACTATGGTACATTTACACAATGGAATACTACACAGCAGAAAGGAAGAAGGAGCTATTACCCTTTGCAGCATCATGGATGGAAATGGAGAGCATTATGCTAATAAAATAAGCCAGGTGGTGAAAGACAGATAGCATATGATCTCTCCTATAAGTGGAACTAATCAACAAAACAAATGAGCCAAAAAGAATCAGAGTCACGGAAATAAAGAATAAACTGACAGTGACCAGAGAAGGGGGCTGGATAATGGGGTAAAGTAGGGGAAGGGTCAAGGAACATGTACAAAGGACCCATGTTAAGGACAATGGGCTGGAGATTGTCTTTAACATGGGTCAGGGCAAAGTAGTGGGGGAAGGGGAGGAAAATAGGGACAGCTATAATGGAACAGCAATAAAAAAGACAGATTTTAGAATAGTGGTTGCAAACTGTTAGTGATGGGGTAGGAGGTGAAGACTTGGCTGTGGTCATTAAAGGGCAACCTGCAGAGCCCCCGTGTGTTGGAACTGTTCGCTACGTGGCTTTGGGGGTGGATATATGAAGCTACAAGTTGATTACATTGCGCAGAACTTAATACAAATAAGTACAAATAAAACTGGAGAAATCTTAGTAAATTAGTTGGATTGTATCAATATCCTGATTGAGATATTATACAACAGTTTTGCAAAATGTTACCATTGAAGAAACTGAGCAAAGTGTACAGAGAATTTCTCTGCATTATTTCAAATAACTGCATGTAAATCTATAATCATCAAATAAAAATGTTCATTTAAAAATGCAATTTAAGGTCTGTAATATACAGAGAAGTAAACTGCTGTAAGAGCAAATAAGAGAGTATGAAACCATATCATTTCATTTTGGTTCATTAAATAGAGAAATGTATGACATATAAATAAAAAGAAAATGCAGTGGGGAAATGGAAAAACAGCAGTAAAATCACATTTACCGCAAACAAGAGTTCAAAAAACCATAACACGTTTCTCATTACTATCTCCCCTATCAGAAGATTGACTGGGTCAAGGAACTGTTCCATATTATGCCTTAATGGGAGAAATATGTTGATTATTTTAGTTAATGTTTCTCTGCAGGGTTGCTAGATAAAGACCTTCATTTCACTACCAATGCCCCTTGGACCATGAAAGAATAGCTTCAGCAAAGAATAGTATAAGTAAGTAGCTATGGAAGAGTGGCACGCTCTGATTTTTTTGTCTTGTAGTCCAGCCTTCAATTAGAACACACAAAGCAGCCTGGAATAAATTATACAGATTTGCAAGAGATTGGAGGGGCCAAATATTTCAAAACTTGCATATTCAAATGAGGAATCTAATGCAGGAACAGTTAAGTGAGTTGTCCAAATTGTTAGGAGGAAAAGCAAAATGGGAAACATGTTTGAGGATAGTCCCTTCAAATGACCTTATATATTCAAATATTTTGTCCTGAGGAGAAACCTTGGTCCATTAAATAGCAGCACTCCTGGGAACGCAGTGGTGAAGACAGGTGACATTTAGCAAATGAAAAGAGCTACAGAGCTTTGCTGATTCACTTGTATATTATTTTGTCATAAGATAGCTTCTTTTTATTTATATTGTACTTGTTCAAGATTTTGTAAGTACATTTATACATTAATAGTCTAAGACATTCCCTTCGTAAAGGAACAGTGATGATTTTCATCATCCAAAGGACAATTATGTTAAAATTCAGTTGAAAGCTAGTAAATCCACATAAATCACTATTACTTAATGACATTAATTACTAGCACTTAGAATTTTTAAAAAATAGAATTTAAAAAGGAGGAGGGGAAAGAAGAGAAATAAGGGAAGAAGACTGGGAATAAGAAGGAGGAGGAGGGAGAGGAGGGGGAGAGGGAGGAGAAGAGGGAAGAAGGAGGAGGAGGAAGGAGAAGGAGAAATGTTCTTTGTTTGAGAGAATTTAAAATTGAAAATTGTATAATGTAGTATGAATTGTGGTAGAGACAATGCTTTAACACATTTCTTTTGCAGTCTCCTTATGTAGAGAGCTCCCTACTCAAAATCTTGGGTACCATTAATAGTATCTCAACCATTATTGGAGAGATTGTTGGGCGTTTTTTAATTAGTACTTTAAAATTGATTAGAAAACTATTAAAATCAATTCCACTAAACATAATTTATTGACTAGGCATTATTATTAAACCTTCTCACAGATATATTCTAGTGTGTTCTCCCAGGAAAGCAACAGTCTGTTAATAATCACAGTTTTAGAGACTTACACTTTCAAATTTAATGCAAACTGTGAGCTAGTTAATGACATCTATTATAGATATAAAAACCTCAGAAAAACTAAGGTTTAGTGAGTAGTTACTAGAAAATATGGTAAGTAAACAAATATTGTACAAAATAGAGTAAGACCATGGCTGTGACACACACACATGCCAGAAAAAAAAGTTAGCAGAGTTCAAATGAGAGCTGAATGCCATCTGTTTAGGGAAAGCAGAAGAGGGCTATTTTAGATAGGCCATGAAGTATGATAGTAGTTAATAATAACTAACACATTTAGTGAGTTTACTTCTACTAGGCACTGAACTAATTGCTATATGTGGATTATCTCATAGAGTATTAACAACAATTTCATTTGATAGGTGCCATCATTATCCCAAGTTTGCAAATGAGAACAGGTGTAGAAAGGGAAAATAACTCATCAGACATCACACAGCTAATAAGCAGTAGTGTCAGGATTCAAGCCCAAGCTATATCTGCAGTCCCTCTAAAACAGCAAGTATCAGCCTTTTTTATTTCATGGCACACATAAACTAATTATTAAAATTCTGCAGCATGCCAAAAATGAATTTTTTGCCAATCTGACAAAAAAAAAAGGTATACTTTTCATCCATTCACACTTGACAACTATTGTTGTGTTGGCTGTTGTCATATTTTTATTTGACAGTCTAAGGGAAAAGAGATCAGTGCCCCTGACTAAATAGTTAGGTATTGCATGTTTCAAAATTTCTTGCAGCATATTTATCGAAAATCGCTGTTCTAAACCACTGTAATATATTGGGTAAGAGTTCAGCAGAGTTTTACTATAGGGAAAGGAATTCTACGAGTTAGCACTAACCTTAGCAAATATGAGAAGTTTAAAAGTACTTCATCCATTCAGTGAAGGTGAATAGTCTGATTTTGATGAATTGTATTTAACTTTTAAAGAGGAAGTAAAACCATAGTTGTAAATTCTGTCAGGATTATATAGTAAGAAATAAAAATGAAGAAAATTTGTGTTTAAGCTGGAGGGTGATGAGGATCAGAGAATTCCAGTGTTATGAGATTATAACATTAAAAACTCACATGTAGGAGTGCAATCAAAGTCTATTTAATTTATTTTGTTCATCGTTGCTGCTGACCTTCATTAACAAGATATCATCCTTCCGTATAAATGTTTATTGCCACATGAGAAATAAAAATAATTCCTGAATGATACAAAAGCACTTGGAAGATACAGTAGCCACAATTCCAGGTATTAGGAGATCAAAAAGGAAAGTTAAATCAATAATTTAGAAAGGTTCCTGGGTGAAGTAAAGGCTATACTCCACAGAGAAGTAGAAATGAAGTGGGGGAAGCTGCTGTGTCCCATGGAAACCAAAACTGAAAACTGTGCCACGAGGACATAGAGGCAGGGGAGTTTGTCTCCTACTCCAGGCAAGGCCTCATCGAAATAACAGTGAATGACAGAAAGAGTCCCAGCATAACAAAGAAAACTAGACAGAAGAAGAGAAAGCTTACTCAGTGGATGGTAGGCTTTAGCTAATTTAGGGAGAATGGAAAACAGTTGAAGAACATTGATGGAAGAATATGAGTGCCCTAGAGTGGAGGTTGAAGTTTAACTTCTCAGGAAGCAGCAAAGAGATCAAAACACATATGTGACAAGTAAATCTGAAAACACAGAGACTCATTTACTATCTATGGAGCAACCAAATCAGTGCCAACTAACAATCCACCACTATGCAAAGAGCTACAGGAAACCGCATTGCCCCAAAATAAATTGGAGGGCTATTTCTGAAAGCATTTACCAAGAATGGCTAATTAGGTAAGTGTGGGTCTAGCATGTGAGAATAAAGCCCTCCACGTTGTAGCAATTGGGAGTTCCTATTCAAGTGGGTAACTTCTTACCTACTTATCCAAAAGTTAGTTCTGTTTTGCATCTGTGCCCAGGATAAAAGTTATTTGGTACACCAGTTCCCCTGTGCAGCAATGGCAGATAGCTCTACTCTTAGAACCAGCCAATACAGCAGATACTGTTACTCTCTTGACTTTGCGAAAGTGTTGTGTGTGTGCCCTCAGACTCCACAACTCTTGAATGTGTGTGTATTGAGAGTTTACTCCACAGTGTTAACACCTGGGCACACATTTTGTTTGGCCAAGTGGGCTGCAGGGACACCAGAGCAACCCCAGATAGCAGCCCACAGCGTCACCAGCAAGTGTGAGTTCTTGATATATATGACTTCCTAACAGCCCTCATGATCTGCAGTTTCCCTGGTTTCCCAGTGCCTGTACGCCTTAAGTACTCCTTAGATAAGACCCCATGGAGCATACCAAAACCCTGATCTTTCGGTTTGAGTTGCCCGATCCAGCCCTAACACAGAAACTCCAAAGCATTCCATATAAGGACCATAATAAGGGCATGTGCCTCAAGTCCAGTCTCTCTCTCAGTCTGCAGTTTGCTTTGATCTCTCAGTGGGACCCCTTGAGGCACTAACTTGTACTTACTACAGGACCTGTGAGTAATAAGTTTCTGTATCTCAATTTCTCTTACTGTCTGTTCTTCAACTGTTGTTCACCATCTGACACCCTGTGTTCCACTTCATAAATATCAATTTAACAAAATCACAACAGACTAGAATGTCAAAGATCTCAAATATTTGCAGATAATTGACAACCTAAAAATAATTAATCTAGATAGTAGAAAAATAATTGATTTAGATAAATAGAAACAGAAACAATGGAGGACACAAAAGAAAGCATTTAAAAATTCCAAGTGCATTCTCAGTAAGATTGAGAGTGATTACATTTATAAAACAAGACAATGAGAACTTGGATAGAGGCATAGGAATGATCAAAAAAAGGGGTCAATAAAAAGGACAAAATACAAAGTCAAAATTAAAAAATGCAAAATAGAGCAAAAACATTAGAACACAAGAAAAAAAATAAAAGATTATACTGACAGGTCAAACACTAACGTGGGTTTTTATCAGAGCAGATGGAAGAGAAAGCATAAGCAAAATATTTCCTAGTTTTAAAGAAAAGGCTGAGTGATATGTAGGAAAGATGAAAAAAAGATACAAAACTGAAGACATCTTTATCAAGTTTTAGAGAAGCAAAGACCTTTAGAAGACCCTGAAATCCAGAGATATAAAAGAAGACAAAACAGACCCATAGATAGAGAGCAGGATGACAGCTGTAGGGAGGGAGGTGAGGGGGTGGAGGGATGGAGCAAAAAGGAAAAAGGACTCATGGGCATGGACAACAGTGTGGGGATTGCAGTGGGAAGGGGGGTATAAGAGGGACAAATGGTAATGGAAAAATACGATAAATTTTTTTTTAAGTTAAGTAATTAAGTAAGTAAGTAAATAAATAAATAAATGAAGGCAAAACAGATCTACCAAGGAATTCAAATCACTCTGCTCTGAGATTTCTGATTTATTGGGTTGGATTCTGAAAGACAATGAAGCAATGTTTGCAAGTTGTAAAGAAACTGATTTGAACTTAAAGTTCAAATGTAAAGCAAACTAATGAAAGACATTATTTGAAGCAAATGGTGGAGTATAAAGATAAAAGTGACCCTAGTACACCCTCTCTGCAGAAATAAATTAATAAAGAACTGAGCAGAATACCCATAACCAGGTATATTGAAAGCGATTAAGAAATGGTAGCTAACATCATTGCTATTATTACTTCCAAGGACAATACTCTTCATAGGATTCTTTCTTCTCTTTTTCACCTTCATCTAGCTTCTACCTCATTTTTACTCTTCCTGTAAATTAAATGATCTTGTTAAAATAATTAAATCAAACTTTGGAAAACTTTTAGGGAGTTAGTGATTTCTTCCAAGGAATTTTTAAAGTGGTATTTTTAATATGAAAACATATACCAATAACAAAGGATTAAGTGTCTCTGTTTCTTTCTTCATGTTTATTATTGTTTTAAATGGTGAAATATTTTAAGCATAGAGAAAAAAATTTAAAGACACATGTCTCATCTCTAGGATTTAAAGTAAGTTTTCACTTAGGCAGACACAATGATCCAATTCACACCCTTGCCCCCCTCCCCCCCAAGCAACTTCTGACTTAGTGATTGCATGTAATTTTTCCTTGAAAGTTATTATACCTGCACTAAATATGCATGTATCAACAAATAGCATATTGTTGCTATGATTTGTTATTTCCTTAAATGACATCAAATTGTACATATCTGTAAGTTCTTTCTTCATTCAAGATTTAGATAATTTGATACATTTATATCGCATTCACTTGTTAACAGCCTGCCGTTAGGTTAAATGTTTGTCTTTTTATGCCTTTGCAGTGCACTCCTTGGTGTGGCCCTCGGTCAAGATCTGGAAATGAAGATGGATCTTTCTTCCAAAGAATCCAAACAGATGGCTTTTGAAATGCCAGGGTTCAGTGACCAGGTCAGGCTGTACTCTGTAGTCATGATTAATGTGTTGCTTACCTCTGGACTAGATCCCAGCCCAACTAGGATCATGGGTCACATAGAGAGGAAAGACTGTCCTTTGTCCTTTGGGGCTGGACTACCCTACAAGTCAACAAAGTAAGTGGCCACCAGTATGACCTGGCTTAAAGACGTTAGGGAAGTCGCTCCTGTCCAGCAGATCTTTCACCACCAGCTTTCTACTGATGCTGTAAATCTTCCCATTGAGGACCCACCTTTAGTTATAGAACTATTTTTCATGGAAGTATCTTAGGCATAGGCACTAAGTGCAATCAACCAATAGTACCCTATTTCAGATAAGTTAATGTAATCTGCTTTTGAAGTAGCCCCATGTTGAATGAATAGGGTATAGGTGAATTTAGACAGAGGAAATGATAAAGAAATACAGAACAATCTTCCGAAGAAGCTAAGGCAAGTGGGGACTCAGCACAGCCAAGGCCCAACCCAGGGACCTACGAGGTGTCCATTAAAAAATGGTCTTTGTTCATTTAGTGTGTATGGGGAAACCTGATTTCTATTGATACATTTGATACTTTCATCTTTTCTGATCTAGACAAGGGACTTATTGCACATGTTTTACATGTGATTTTTCTAAGCCCATTTCATTCTTGAGGAGAATATTTAAAAGTTTAGAAAATATATAAATAGAAATATTATTTACATTGTTATATAACATTATTATATAACTATAAAAGCATAAAATTATATAATAAAATCAATCTTTTTCCAGAAAGCAGTACCATACTGTGAATTACTAAACTTCGGAATTTCACCTGTTGCTGTTCTGAGAATCAGAAGCTACAGAATCTCCAGGTCATGCAGCCCCCAACTTGGAGCATCTCCAGGCGGCTTTCATGTCATTGCCAAAATAAACACCCAAATTCCTAACAGAAATAGGATAGATTCCTCTTATTTTAAATCTTCACTAGACAGAGGAGCAGCCATGGTCAGTGAGCGAGAAGGACTCAGAAGTTGTTTTATGGGCTGTAGCACTCGTCTGTACGCATGTACGCACACATGCTCCTTTGCAGGAAGCATATCAGACATTCAGAGAAATAAAATAACCTAAAAATAAATCAGTTTTACTCTTATAGCCAATATATAATCCATTAAAAAGAAAGATATTCAGATCCAGTTGTGCCTGCAAGTTTTTTGCCTATGAAAATGAGCCAGGAAGACTTTACAAACAAACTGAGGTGTTCAGGAAAACAACTGTTCCCTGGGAGGAATAGAGTGACTTCTAAAATACAAGTGTGATCACCATAGTCTAGGCCTGTCTCCTTGCTTCTGTCAGAGCAAAGACCTAACCCCAGAATGAAATTTGGTCCTGTGACCTTCTTGTCATACCACATTCGTGGCTCATCTCTGCCCGCACTGTTTCATGGCCCGTGTGTCACTGTACTGAATAATTTGCAGCTCCTGATTTCAGAAGGCCTCCCTTGGCCTGTGTGACTGCAATTCTCTCTTTAAGATTTCACTTCCTCCAGGAAGCTTTCCTGACTGTCTGCCCACAAAGCTGAACAGGCTTTTACATGCTCACTGTATTCTAATAACCATTTGTATCAACTGCAAACTGGGGCTCTTGGGGACAGGGACTTTCTTGCTCACTAATATGTATCTTGGCTTTATCCATTTCTAGACACAGTAGGCACTTGCTTTTAGTGAACAGATAGCAGAAAAACAGAGAAATGAGAACCCGGCTAAATAGAAGTAAACTTTATGGTGGATGGGAGGAGATGGATAAAGAGTGTTTGGGCTGTTGCTGCAGAGATCATGCTGACCAGAAAAATGTACCAGCTGAGAAAAAACAAGATTTTGGGAAGAGGACCAGAAGGCAGAGGATATTGTCACCTTTGCTAGATCCTAAAGGCATAAGCTGAGGACGTTTTGAGAACAGCAGTTTTGTTCACAAAATGTTTTGAGGTAATTCTCCTATTCATGTAAACGGAGAATAAAGGAGAAGAAATGGTAAACGTAAGGAAGGCTAGGCGAAAGGGCAGAGGTGGCAGAAGGTTGGCCATCAAATGGCGATGGTAGCACTATCATCCTAAAGCCTTTGGTGGGGAACCTCTTGGTTCTAAAGAAACAGAGACCACTTCAAGGGATTGAGGCCGCAGGAATGTCAGGCTAGGAACTTCATGCCTTCAGTTGTGTTCTATAAACACAGGTTATCTGCTTCTCAGAGGGCAAACGAGGTCCCAATCAGAATCCACTGTTGATGCAGCATTTGAACACTAGGACCACCTGTGAGAGATGCAAATGGGAAGGTGAGTTAAGAGATACCATACTGGGTATATACTCTGTAAGAAAGAAGGGATCCTCAGGGAAGGCCCTGATGTTATAAACAGGCGATCTTGGCCAGCAAACAGGCTTTCGGGATTCCACTCTCTGAACTGGAGAGTATGCGCTCGTAAAGGACTTTATAGCCCTTGCAAATTTGGGAATTTGTGTTTTCAGGATCACTTTTAATTTGATAGAACCACTAGTGTAGTTTCATTGGCAACCTGGAAAAGTTGAAAGTGACCGTGTTATTTCTTTTGTTTATTCAAACTCTTCCCTGAGTATGTGACCTATGACTGACAACTGTGATAATATTTTTTATAACATTTTACATCCATTGAGCACTTGCTATGTACCAGCCAAAGGTGATAATGCTTTTAGGTAAATTTAATCATTAGAACGATCCTACAATGAAGATACTCTTATTATCCTCTTATACCCCAGGAGGAGACTCAGAACGTACTGATGAAAGAACTTGGCTAAAATCACACAAATGTACCAAGACAAAGGCTAGAACCAGACCCATCTCTCCATATGTCAAAGCTCATATGCTAATCATTGCACTATGCTGCCTCCCAGGTTCTAATTTATGTATGAGCCTGTGAGAAGTACACTATATTTAAGTGTTTGTTTGTTTATTTGTTTTCCTGGGAATCACCGTTATGAAAGGGTGTTTAAATTGTTAGTTGCTGGAATGATTATTATACTTGATTGGGAACTTAGCTGTGTATCTATATTTGCAGAACGTGAGGCTGACAAGGTAATTTTCTTATAAGTCCTATTCTCTTTGCCGCTTCAGGAAAGTGATACCCGGAGAAACTGAAAGCTGGAGTAACACTGTGTTGGTGTGTCTGTTTTTGTTTATTGTTGAACCCAGCTCCTGGCACGAATGCCTCCCATCTATATTGGAGTTCAATATATATTTATTGAATGACTGGATTAAATGAGTCAACTAGAGAGATTTCATGTGTGCCAATTAAAGGTGTGCAGGATTATAGTTACTAGAGTAGAGTCTTCAGCCCTAGCCAGACTCTTGGGTGACAATCAACCCTCAGATCCTCAAACCAAGCAAGAAACTAGGAAAATCCTGTGCATACTTTGGAACCAACCTTTTCTCTTCTTATCTATGGAGATGCCGGTACAGATTTCCTTTTTCTTAAGACTTAATCTGTTATTAAAAAAAAAGACATGCCCTTCCCATTTTCATGGAATATACAATTTTGAAGACTATACTAATGACAATAAAATATATGATTATATTGTTGAAAACCATCTGGTAATAAAACTGCCCTTGCTGTCTTATCTAAGATGCTCAGATGAACAATCCTGTGGGATCTAAACTGACAGGCAAGCCATGTGGGTGGAGAAGAATTCTTGCAGAAACTCAGTTGAATTAATGGTACAATTTATTTTTTTTTTCACTGCGGGTTTGGGGAATGTGAGGGCAGCTACGCCATTCATCGTTCCCGAATTGAGACATGAAGACAACAGTTAGACAAGCAGCCTCTCCAGAAGCAGAATCCTTATCTTTGCCTTTTACTCCTAAGAAGCCTTCAAGATTGGGGGTTAAAGGCACCTTCATTACTCCTACTCCCTTCTCTTAGGAGCAAGTTCAGCAGTGCACATCGGTGGCTAGATAGGCTGGGGTCCTTTCCTAAAACACAAATACCAGTGTGTTTAGTTAATCAGGATAAAAGACTAAGTATATGATTTGAGCCTGAAACCTTAGTTTTTTGCAACTTACCTCCTGTGCCTAGATTTCTTTTGTCCTAATTGCAGCCACCGCAGTGAACCAATTAAGGATTTGGAGATTTAGAATTTAGTCCTAAACAATACCTTTTCACTCAGGAACTTTTAATTATGCACCAGCCGTATTACCTGAAGCTTATTATTTAATCTAAGCTTACTTATTCATCTGTAAATTTTTTTGTATGAAGACAATTAAAAAATATTTCTAAAAGTATAAACTGCACTGTTCTCTTATTATTAGTAATTATCATGAAGAGTTGCCACTTAGTTTCATGTGATATGTTTCAACACTGAGTGACAGAAGTTTTACTAACATCGAAGTATAGTGAAGCAGCCTGGATATAATTGATTTGACTAGAAATTACTATAGATAAAATAATATATAACATTCTCTACGCACCCTCTACCAGCTTTAAACATGCTTATGAGTAAGAGCCTTGAAAAGCCAGTTACTTCATTCACTTGCCACAGCAAAATCGCCTAGTAAGTTTCTGTCTTTCACTTCCTTCTTTTCTTCAGTCCTGGAAAATAGAATGACTTTCTGACAGGTTTCCTTTCCTACCATTTCTACACACTTGTTTATCCTAAAATCACAAAATGCACAAATTACCACTACTCTGTTTTTTTCATGGAAGTACACTTACATGGCAATACAGTCATGAACTGAGTATTGCAACTCTTAAAGTTCTGAAAGCCAAATTAAGGTGAATTTGGCTTGTAGAAATCAAAGAGAGTTTTTGCATCAGGCTCACTTACTTTTTAATATTTTCTTGAAACATATATTATCTATGTTTATAAAAATATTGAAGCCCTATACATTGTCATAATAAGTAATAAAATATTATATGCCCTGATGGATACAATACAAATTTTTAATTAAATTTATTGGGGCAACATCAGTTAATAACATTATATAAATTTTAGGTGTACAACTTTATATTATAACATCCCTATACTCTGTTGTGTGCTCACCATTCAAATCCTGGTCTCCTTCAATCACCTTGTATTTGACTCTCTTTATTCTTTTTTTCCCCCCACGTCTCTTCTCTGATAACCATCATTCTGTTGCCTGTATCTATGGGTTTGTTTTGGGGTTCTGTTTGTTTGTTTGTTTGTTGCTTTTTGTTTTAAATACAATGTAAGAATGAAATCACACAGTTCTTGTCCTTTTCCCTCTGACTTAATTCGCTTGGCATAATACTCTCAAGATCCACCCATATTATCACAAATAGCGATATTTCATTTTTTATAGCTAAGTAGTATCCCATTGCATATATGTACCACATCTTCTTTATCTAATTATCTGCTGAAGGACCAATAGATGGGTTGTTTCGATATCTTGGCTATTGTAAGTGTAATGCTGCAATGAACAGGAGCGTACATATATCTTTACCAATATATATTTTCAAATTTTTTCAGTTACATACTGAGAAGGATTGCTGGGTCATATAGCAGCTCTATTGTTAATTTTTTTAGTAATCTCCATAATTTTTTCTATAGTTGCTTGACCAATTCCCATCAGCAGTGTATGAGGGTTCCCATTTCTCTACATCCTCTCCAACAATTGTTATTTCTCATCTCATTGATAGTAGCCATTCTAACAGGTGTGCAGTGGTATCTCATTTGGTTTTGATTTGCATCTGTCAATTTGATATTGAGCATTTTTTTCAAATATTTGTTGGTCACCTGTATTTCTTCCCGGGAAAAGTGCATATCCAGGTCCTCAGCTCTTTTTTAAATCTAATTGTTTACATTTATCTTGTTTAATTGTATGAATTCTTTGTATATTTTGTATATACCCTTATTGTAGGTATCATTTATAAGAAAAGACTATTAGGAATAATAAAAAACACGGTAAAGTTGCAGGATATAAAATCAATATAAAAAATCTGTTGTGTTCTTATATACTCACTACAAAAATATCCAAAAGAGACATAGAGAAAATCATCCCATTTACAATTGCAACAAAAAGGATAAAATAACTAGGAATAAACTTAATGAAGGAGATAAATTACCTACACTCCAGAAACTACAAGACATTTTCAAAAGAAATTGAAGAAGACACATATAAATGGAAAGATATTCCATGTTCATAGATTGGAAGAATTAGCATTATTAAAATGGTCCTCTTACTTAAAGTAGTACACAGAATTAATGCAAAGCCTGTAAATATACCAATGGCATTTTTCACAGAAATAGAATAAAAATCTCAAATTTGTGGGGAATCACAAAAGACCCTGTATAGCCAAAGAAATTCTGAAGGGGAAAAAAAGCCAGAGGAATTGCACTTCCTGACTTCAGACTATACTATAAAGCTACTTAATTAAAACAGTATGACAATGACAAAAAAACAGACGCATAGATCAATTGATCAGACTTGGAAGTTCAGAGATAAATCCACACATATGTGGACACCTAATTTTTGACAAAGAAGCTAAAACCATACAATGGAGAAAGGGCAGTCTCTTTAATAAATGGCGTTGTGAAAGCTGGAAAGTCACAGGCAAAAGAATAAAACTAAACCACTGACACCATACATCAAATATTGACTTAAAATGGTTGAAGAACTTTAACATAAGACAAGAAACAATAAGATATGAGGATAAAAACATAAACATTAAACTTATGTACCTTGATCACAGAGGGATCTTTGTGAACTTAACCCCAAGACAAGGGGAGTAAAAATAAAAATAAAAGGAACTATATCAAACTAAAGTTTCTATACAACAAAAGAAAACCACCAACAAATCTAAAAGACAACCAACCAAATAGGATAAAATGTTTGCAGATAAAAATATTTTTAAACATTTCACATTCCACAGCATAGATTTTTGGGTTAAGAAAGTAGGACCATTTTCTAAATCTTTTTATAGATTTGGACTGATTATAAACCCATACTGCCCTCTGGTGGCTGTTGCTGTATGTCTGTCATTTACCTGGATGTTAAACCACAGGATATTTCAAGAACCTCAACCTTCTCTAGAAAATAAACTTTTTTTCCTAATTATAGACTTTTAGGTCATTTGTTTGCCAATAACCAAAGCATTCAAATTTTAACATGTCTGTCTTATTTATTTAAAATTTAAGCAGGGCTACTTACTGAAAGCTAATGTTAAGTATGTTCTTTAGGATATTTTTATCAAAATACCACTGATGTAAAGTTAAAATAATAAAAGATGTGAAATGGAAGAACTGTTCTTAAATTACAAATATTTTTAAACATTTTTATTTTATGTACTTTTATTTTCCATTTAATGTATTATTTTATATATATATATAATATAATTACATAATACGGCATGTCACCAAGATGTACAATAGATTTTACTGATCCTTCTGATAGATTACATCTACCAAAATGGATGGAGATTTAATCTGCCTATTTAGAGTTTGATAAAATTATTAAAAAACAATGGAAAATGGAAAAGGAAAGTACTTTAAAGAATGGGCTGCCTGGATTTGAAAATTTTAAGTTAGCCTGCTTTCTAAAAACATGTCATTGAGTAAATAGTTATTATTACTTAGTTTCAGTTTCTTCATCTTCAGATTACACACATATAACATTAACAATCATTCCAAAATGCACATAATTATATAGATTTTACCTAACGGGACAATGTACTCACAGATCACTAAACCTTTTCCTGACACAGAGTAAGTGCTCACTAGTTGTCAGTTTCTTTATGTTCCTTCTCTTTGAGCAACAGTTCTCATGGGACGTAACTTCGAAAATTGTCCCATCTTAGTCACTCAATAATATTGTAAGTGAATAAATAAGTTTAGCAAATGATAGTTGTACATTAAATTTTAGCATATTTCAAGGTCTGTATCTGGCCCAATTGCTTTGCAAATTAAATATATTAGTGTAGTCCTAACTGGAATAAAATACAAAACTACAGATTTATGTAATAGTCCCTGAAAGCAGTTGACTATATAATTTTTCCTTTCTTATTCTTTGCTTGGTTTCAGTGGAAGGAATGGACAGATATAAGGAATGTTCCTAAAAATATCATGAGAAATATTTTTGAGGAAACTCTACTCTGATTTCCACAGTGTCTGCACAGCCCTCATTCCTACCAACAGTGCACGAGGGTTCCATTTTTCCACATCTTTGCCAGCACATGTTGTTTGTTGATTTATTGGTGGTAGCCATTCTGGCAGGTATGAGGTGATATTTAATTGTGGTTTTAATTTGCAACTCTCTGGTGATTAGTGACATTGAACATTTTTTTCATATGTCTAGTGGCCACCTGTATGAACTTTTTGGACAAGTATCTATTCAGGTCCTTTACCCATTTTCTAATTGGGTCATCTTCCTGGTGTTGAGTTGCGTAAGTTCTTTATATATATTGGAAATTAAGCTCTCATCAGCTGTATCATTGGCAAATATGTTCTCCCATACGGTGGGTTTCTTTTTCATTATGTTGATGGTTTCTTTAGCTGTGCAGAAGTTTTTTAATTTGATGTAGTCCCACTTCTGGGAATATATCCTGAGGAATCCAAAGCACCAGTTAAAAAGAATATATGCACCCTTATGTTCATAGCAGTGTTATTTACAATAGTGATTATCTGGAAACAGCCTAATTACCCATAAATAGGTAAGTGGATAAAAAAAAAGCTGTGATACAGCACCGGCTAGTGTAGCTCGAACATTGGCCTGATAACCAAAGTGTCTGATAACTGAAGGGTTGCCGGTTTGATTCCCCAGTCAGAGCACATGAATGGGTTGCGGGCCAGGTCCCCAGTAGGGGCGGGGGAAGGCAACCACACATTGATATTTCTCTCCCTCTCTTTCTCCCTCCCTTCCCCTCTGTCTAAAAATAAAATAAATAAAATCTTTAAAAAAGAAAGTTGTGGCACATTTACACAGTGGAATACTATACAGCCACGAAAAGGGAAACCTTACCTTTTGAAATAGCATGGATGAATCTGGAAATTATTATGCTAAGTGAAATAAGCCAGTCAGTAAAAGACAAATACCATACGATTTCACTTATATGTGGAATCTAATGAACAAGATAAATTGACAAAATAGAAACAGAAGCACAGATACATGGAACAGACTGACGGCTGTCGGAGGGGTGGGTGAGGGGTGATGGATGAAAGAAGGTGAAGGGATTAGCCAGAGAAGTTGCATGCAAGACCTGTGGACATGGATAGCAGTGCAGCGATGGCCTGAGGAGGGGGGCAGTAGGAGTTGGGTGGAGGAAGGCTAAGGGGAAAAAAGCAGGGACAACCGTACAGCATAAACAATAAAAAATAAAGGAAAAAATATCACAAGAAATAATCTGAAAGTAAGAGAGGGTAGGACAAAACCAAGGAACTTATTTATGGAATCGCTTCCTCTGTCTGAAGCACAGCTTAAGATGGGTTCGCAGTGAGTGAGTTCTGAGAAGTGAGCCAAGACAGGAGCGTGTAAGGGCCCTTACAGCATGCTGGCTAATGGGTCCCAGCTTAGAGCAAAGGAAATCTTTGACGCATTTTAAGCAAGAGTAACAGTCATATGTGAATTTTTAAAATCTATTTTTCATTTTATTATTAGGCATAGATTAGAATAGAGGAAGGATGGAACCAGGGTGACACGTTGAAATATTTTTAAACAATGTCAGTAAGAACTGACAGTAGCCTGACCTCGAGCACAGGATATAGTCATAGGGATATTTGGGTAGGAAGTAAAATAAAGAGGTTTGGTGACAGCGTAGAGAATACAGAAGAGAGAAAGGTCACAGTAAAGCTTCTCGCTTGAAAAACCAGGGTATTGTTTTCAGGGGGATGAAAACCCTGAAGGGAAAGCAGGGTTGATGTAAAAGATATATGGTAAATTTAGTTTGGAATATGGTGAGTTTCAGGAGCATTCATCGAGTTGGATGCATGGATCTAAAACACTGTAGGGAAAACCAGAGTGGACATGCTGGTTCATAGTCAACACCAGGTAGGTAGCCGGTGAGGCTCAGGGCGGTAGGGGTGCTACTTGGAGGGAACGTGCAGGAGAGAAAAGTAGATGGGCACCAACAACAGAGGGGTTCAGAGGAGGGATATCCACCAAGCAGTGAGTGGCTCCAGGAAGGCGTCTTAGAGTACACATTCAATAAACATCTGCTTAAGTACATGGTTCATATGAATTTTTAAAAAAACCTGTAACGAAGACTTTTTAATATTCCTTGTTACCAATAGAGGAAATTTATATACATATATATATTCGAAAGAGCGGACTGCGCACAAAAATAATTGATGCTATTGTCTGAGTAGTTACCGTATGCTAGACACTCCCTGCAAATCTCATATATACTACATCATGCATCTTATTACAGCCTGGTGACATTTATTAATTAAGATGCACTCATGAGGATACATATGATCACAGAAGCAATATGGCGTGGCTTTTAGTAACACAAGCCCTGAGATCAGGAAGACCTGGGTTCTGTTGCTGACTATAGTATTAGCTGATAGCCTTAGACAACAACTTAAATTCTTCCACTTTCTCATTGCTCATAATTCACACATATGGTAAGCCTCATATATTTGTGCTATATAATTTTTATCATTGGATTATTTACCTAAAGTCACAAAGGTTATCATAAATTAAACTAAAATTTGAATCTAAGCATAAAAAATTCCAACCATTAAAACCACCTTACTATTCATCTTCTATATTTCAAAAAGTTTTACATATAAAACCTTTTGGGGGTGACACTGGTTAATAAACTATATATGTGTGTATATATTATGTATTAAATTATATATAATTTATTTATAATTATAAATATATGAAATTATATATTATATATACATATATACAGTTTTATATATATACATTTATATATATATATATACAGTTTTAGAACTGTATATATTTATATATAAAACTTAAAAGTAACCTGGAAAAGCATTAAAGAAAACATTATATTAAAAGTATTTTTAAAAGAAGTTCATATAATTTAATAAGAATATTAAAAGGTGAGCAAAGTACATAAATAGGGATTCCATTAGTCAGAAATAATTCCCATTAATTTAAGATAGGAGAAAAGGGGCTTTAATTTGGGAGGAATAAAATAAATAGAAATTTAACCTGAGATAACCAATTTTTCGTGAACTAAACAAACAGCAACAGTGAAAGCAATACTGTCTCGCGCTGGCAGTGGTGTGGCTGCACGGACCTGCTCATATAATGCTCATCTGAGCACAAAGTGCCTTAATTTTGATATCTGGATTCCGGCGTTTTGTTTCATGAGCCATGAAAATGTTTATACCCGTTGGCATAATAATTATACTTTGAGCACTATTTTCTATATCATCAAACTTTTATTATAGCATCATGCACAACAGTGAACATTTGGAAACAACAAAATCTCCATAAATAGAAGATACTGAAGCATATTAGGATCCTTTCATATGATGGAATATAATGTAGTTATTTATAATTATGATCGCGAGGACTACTTAATAACATGGCAGAATGTTTAGTGTGTAATGTTAAATAAAAGAGCAGAGTACAATTTTGCTTGGACATTATTATTCCAACTATATATAAAATGTACATAGGAGGAAGCTTGAAAATTAATGCAACAAAATTTTAGCTAAGGCTCCATTGTAGTGCTCCTAGCAATATAACTTCTTTCTATTTCTCTCCATTTCTCTCCATTTGTCCTATAGTTCTATTCCAATAACATATTGAATTTTGTCAAATACTTTTTTGGGGGGATCATTATAGAAATGATCATATGGTTTTTATACTTTACTCTTTCATATAATGTTATATGAATTTTGGGGTGTTAAAACAGCTTTACATTCCTGAAATAAATCTCACTTAGAATGTATAATTTCTGTTTGTTGCTGGATGTGGCTCTCTATTACACTGTTGAGCATTATATTTCTATATTCATAGGAGACACTGGTCGGTAATTTTTCATGTATTGTCTTTGTCCAGTTTGGGGCATTTTGTTGCTTTTATTCTCTTGTTTATTATCTGCTTATTATTTGGTTTATTATTTGAGTGGTGCCTTTTAAGGACCATTCAGTGATTTCTATATTCACCACTGTGCAGAGCAGCTGAGGCCCCTCCTCAGAAGGCCCAGCCTTGGAAATCTGCATGGCCACCTCGCAATGACAGTGCTTTTATCAGGGCTTTCTTTGCCTGTGTTTTCCCCTGCCTTGCAATTAAATTGGCTGCTTTCGATACCATCACATCAATTATTATTATCCTCTAACTATTGGTTGGTTGCTCTGTTTTTAACAATGCTCTGGGGGCATAACTATGTCCATAGTTATGGAAATCATATGGATCAAGTCTGATCCAATGAAATTCAGGTGTTTTTGCAATGGTAGTCATTTTTTTCCCTTTTTATTAAATTTATTGGGGGGGGTGACACTGGTTTCATAAAATTACACAGGTTTCAGGTACACAGTTCTACAACACATCATCTGTCCACTGTATTGTACACTCATCACCCCAAGTCAAGTCTCTGTCCATCACCACTTATTGTCCTCTCCCTCTCTCCAACCCCCTCCCCTCCAGCAATCACCACTCTGTTGTCTGCGTCCAAAAATTCTTGCTCTTCTTTTTCTTCTCTGCTTAACCCATCCACTCTTCCAACTGTCCCCCACCCAGCTGTATTTTTAGGCCAGTTTTGAGCTTTGCTCCATCTCCAGAGATCTTTTATAATATGTTTCTTTCCCTTGTTCTTCTAGTAAACTACTAACTACAGTTTAGCTTGTTGCCTTCATAGAGCTATTACCAAACCAAATCTAGAACCAACTTGGATTCTTGTCTTCTGAAATAAAATAATTTAGCTCAGGGACTCTGATAACAAAAATAAGATTTATTTCAGCTCTGCAGAGGACAGAAACTCTAGGAATCAGAACCAGAGAGTCATACGTGCAAGTGAGTACTCGGGCTTTTTATTGGGATGAGAGGGCTGGGATCTGCTTTTTCATTTGGACGTCAGTTTCTGTGACCATGGGGCACAGAGGTGGGAGGTGACATTTCTCTTGGAAGTAAGGGGAAGGGGAGCTGAAAGGGGAGTTGTGCAGCCTCTTCTGAAGATCACTCTTTTTGTTCAGGTGCTATCTCTCCATTTGCATTAGCATTCCTCCCTTCCCCAGACACCTGTGGTATCTCACAACTGCAAGAAGTATCAAAGGAAGTGCCCAGACCAGGGTGATTTAAGCTATGTATTCCTTGGTTAGGGAGGAGAGATATAAACCATTTGCTCTCAAGTGTCCTTGGCTAGGGAAGGTCTCGCGATTCACCACCTGGCTACAAGTTGCTCAAACTGTTTGGCCTTATTTAATTTTCTTGTCTCATTTTCTCCATTCCATTTGCCCAGGAATTTTTCTACCTCCTCACTGTCCTGTCTCAGAGCTACCAGCTTCCTCTTAATGGTTACCTCCAAAGCCTCTACTGTTTTTAGCATCACCCTCAGGCTTGAGCTTACTCATATACTTTTCCAAATTAAGTTGAGGAGAGCTTCAGAGCTCTGTGTTCTCATAGGTTGCCTCTCTCCATGGGAAAAAACGCTGAGCCATCTCTGGGGCAAAGGAATAATGGCCCACTTCTCTCTGAATGATGTCTGTCTTTATGACTAGAACTCCAGCCAGGGCACTGGCCTTTTTCTTCTTGGTTAGCCTCTATCAGTGTGGAATCTCCATCCTACAGGAAGAACGTGGAGAGGGAAATGGGGTCCAGTCTTCTCATCCAACTGCTCCTACCAGTGAAGATTGTGGGAGCCCTTGATCTCTGTCACTCTTGGAAGAGGGTGTTCTGTGTCCTTATCTGCAGTGGCCAGGAGCAGAGATTCTGTTATAATGAGCTAGTGGGCAGAGGTAGGGTAGTCAAGGCCCAAATGCCACGTTTATCATTGTTCTTTCTGAGCTGTAATAGATTCTGCTTGAATAAATGTTTTTCCATTTGCTGAAAGCCCTTAAGACAATGTTCAGAGAGTTTAATGTGTATTTTTTTCTATAATTCTCACTAGTTACTGTTGTTTCCATAGGGAGAGGGTCTGTGAGACTCCTTATGTTGTCTCTTTGAAGTAGAGAGACTCATTTTCTTTTAATTTTATGTAAATATTTGTTTGTTTCTGGTTTTCCTATATTTCTTATATACTTTTCCCCAAAAAGCTCTATGTTACCTAAAATTAGAGCCCATGAAATTTAATCATGTCACTTATGTATTTTTACTGAAAATGAAGACAAATTCGTATGTGTGTTGATTTTTTATTTTTTAGTAGAACACTGATTCTCACAGATTCAACATTTGGTGAGAAGCAGACCAAAGATGTAACCATTTGTAATTTTGCTGAAATTCAGGTTTGAATTTCAAAGACTTGAAGGCTACTGCTCAGAAATGAGAGTTGTTGTTTTTTGTTTGTTTGTTTGTTTTTAATTGATTTTAGAGACGGGGTGGGGGGAGGAGGAAGAGACAGACAGAAAGAAATGATGTGAGAGAGAAACATCGATTGGTTGCCTCTCATGTATGCCCCGGTGACCAAACTTGCAACCTACACATGTGCCCTGACCAGTAATCAAACCCACCACCTTTCAGTTTACAGGATGATGCTCTAAGCAACTGAGCCACACTGGCCAAGGAGGGTAATTTTTTAAAAATATGTAGTTACCTGACATTTTCATCCAAGTATAGCTTTATTGTATACTATTTATCTACTGTTCTAAGGGGATTTAAATAAACAAATAAAAATTGTGTTCATTTGTAAAATTCAGTCCTCATTTGAGAAATAAAACTTCATGATTTAAAGTATTAAAATGTGCATAGACAAAACATAGCGTAATGGGGTAGGTTGGACCAGAGGTACCTGGAAAACAGGGGGGACTCCTGATCCAGGGGAACCCCTCCAACCTTGCAAAAAGGGAGGAGCATGGGATGGGACCAAGGGAACCAAAGGCACAGTGTTTAGGGTAAATTTGCATAATAAAGGCAGATTAACACAGCCCCCTCCCTTCTTGGATAGAGGGACTGTGAAAGAAGGCTGCCACCCAGGGCAAACTATAAGCAAAGACAATACAACCTTAGAGAATGTGTGCTAGCAGAGTTACTCCTGACATGGTGAAGGGGAAGTTCATACAGGGCCTGGATGACCTGCAGGGGTCAGATGCCCCACCCTGGATTAACAGATGCACATGTGCCTGTGCATGACTTGGAAGCTTTTGCCCTAACTAAAAATGGCAGCCAAAAGAGGGTCAAAGGCACTAAGGAGCTGACAAAAACGGCAGACACAGACACACAGTAGGAAAAGCTGGACATTCCCATTGGTTTTCTGGGCACGTGGGATTTTGGGAAGGCTTTTTAAAATAAACAGTGGAAAATTCCCCGCCCCCCACCTTCATGTGCCTGTGCATGCTATGGGAACCGGTCTCTTGGCACAGGGACCCACCACGGGCTTAGACCCTGTATGGATGGAAGCACACTCCTGGGAGCAGGGTCCCATGCTGAGATTTGTGCCCCAGAGGGTTTCAGTCTCTGGGACACTGTGATCCAGTGTAGCACAGCACAGGGTTTCCGGACAGCTACAGGGAGAGCAGTGCACCCCAGATCCTGAAGGAGAGAGCTACTGTGAGGAGATGGCAACTTTAAAACCCACAAGTGCTCATGTCAGAGAGGATGGACACCTGTTTTCATGACCAGTTTGAAGAAAGATAAGGAAATGGGGAACTTTTGGGCATGGTTCTGGCTTGGAGTCTATTGGGGAGCAAGAGAAGTTCTAGATCTCATGGCAGAGAAAGGCTCAGAGCAGGAGAGCTGTCATTCCCCCCAAAAGGTTGGAACCCTGTTAATAAAAACCTGTTTCCTTCAACACAAATCATTAGGTCATATAAAAGGGTGCCAAGCAGCCAAAGCCCAGTTTGCACAGTTATAATAGCTGTCATGAATATTAAGAGGAAGGTTGGTTCTTACAAAACATTTTTACATTCTAGAATATGGCCTATCAAAGATTTTAGAACTGAATTCTTTATTTTTATTTTTTTTATTTTTGGCACTGTTACAGATGTTCTCATTTTCTTCTCCATTGCCTCCCTCCACTCAGTCTTCCTACCACCCCCACCAGTGCTTCTTCAATAGGTTAGAATTCTTGATTCACATTGTGAATCCTTCTTTGAATCTCATATGCCAAACTTACCTATAGTAAAATTTTATTAAGTGTACTTAAGAATGACTTTATATCAAGATTTAGTTGGTACAGTAATAATTTTAGAAAGGTAAGCATAGCATATAATATGCCAGTAACAGAATTTTTTTCCCAAATTTCAAACCCATGAGTTTCGTAGATAACTAAACGTATTCATAGTTGGTTCTTCCTAGGAGATCTCCCTTCAAAGAGAAAAAGAAAATATGTAATTTAGGGACTTTTCTCATTCCAAAAATTACTTCATAGAAATACATTATTTGGCCTAAAGAAAGTGAACATTATTTGTTTCATCAGTACTCTTCCTTAGTTTTTTAAGTGTGGGGAAAAAAACCCAACTAATACTCTTTAAGAACTTTATTCAACTTCAGTTTTCACAAATTGGATTCTATCCTGAGTCTTTACTTTCATACTATAAAGCCTTTTTCTTAAAAAAAAATTAGGTATATATGCTATCTATCCTAGATAATTTAATAAAATTTGTTTTAAATATCTATGGATTTAGAAAGAAAAATATATGGGCATATAGACAGATTAGATAATAGGTAAGCAATTTTTTATCTTTGGTTTCTAGCTTTATAAATAATCCCAAAATGGAGTAAAAAATTTGATGAAATGACTCATATATTTTCTAAATGGCCTTTGATTATGAATTCACTCCTGTTTATTTGTGGTGCAACAGGATTCTATCCTACAGTTAACAACTACACCATCTCTAAGCCCCAGTTTCCTTGTATGTTTAAAAGGTATCCTAATAAAAACTATCTCACAGTATTAAAATAGGTATTATATTAGAGTTATGTGGTGCTTGTACCAGAGTACCTATTATATAATACAGTATCAATAAATATTGCCTGATATTTATTATTCTTATAACTATAGATATTCCTCAAGGATCTCTCAAAATGTCACTTGCCCCTGATTTTTATCAATTTCTACAATGCTTATATAGCTGTAATTTGGGGCATTATGTCACTTTCATACATCTCTTTCTATTTGTTCCTAAATATATATGCACATTTAGAAAAATATCCAAACAACAACGTCCTGGTGCAGAATAACATCCATAATCTTGGTTCCTAGTTTACTCTTGGAAGTAAAGAAAATGAGAGAAGAGAGAAATTATAAGTAACATTTTTCATTCTTATTTTAAATTTCCTGTATTTTCCAAATTTTCAACTGAACTTTAAATAAAATAAACATTTTTTCTGCTATAAATTTTAACCCTATCTAAATATTCAAGCTGAATTTATTTATACATAACATTTATAACAACTTTATATAGGTATAATTCATATATCATACATTCCATCCATTGAAAGTGTACCACTTAATGTTTTTTAATATTCTCAAAGTTGTGCAACCATCACTAGTCACTTTTAGAATATTATTATCATTAAAAAAAAAAAGCTTTATTCTCACTAGCAATTGCTTCCCATTTCATCCTAATCCCTAGGCAATCACCAATTCACTTTCTGTCTCTAAATATTTTTTTGAACATATCATACAAGTAGATAGTTCTTTTAATCACTGTATAATGATATATCTGTTTATTTATTGAGGGTTTTTATTTTTTTAACAACGTTTTTTAGGTTTCTGGGTGAACATTTTGTACATGTTTTCTTAAACTTATTTCCAAGTATTTTATTTATTTTGATGCTAATATGAAGTTTTTTTTCCTAGTTTCATTTTCAAAAGGTTCATTGATAGAATATACAACTACAATTGATATTTGCATATTGATCTTGTACCATGCAACCTTGTTAAACATGTTTTAGTGGATGTGTTTATTTTTTTATGAGCAAGATCATGTTTTCTAGAAATAAAGTTAGTTTTAATTTTTTCTTTCACTCTTGATGCCTTTTATTTTGTTTCCTTTCCTAATTTCCCTGGCTAGCATCTCCAGCACAATGTCGAATAGAAGTGGTGAGTGGGCATCCTTCTATTGCTCCTTGGGGAAATATTCAGCCCTTCATCATTATGCATGATGATAGCTGTGGGTTTTTTCACAGATTTTCTTTATCACCTGAGGAAGACCCCTTCCATGTCTAGTTTGTTACATGTTTTTATCTTAATAATGTATTGGCATTTGCCAAGTGCTTCCCCTGCATCTCTAGAGGCTCTATTGCTAGGTGAATATATATTTATAATTCTTATAGCTTAGCTTCCTAATAAATAACCACTTCTATCATAATAAAATTTCCTTCTTTATTCTTAGTAACTTTTTTTGTTTTAAAGATATTTGTGAAGCCACTCCAGCTTTCTTGTTGGCATTGTTTGCAACATGTATAGGTTTTTTTTTTCATCTTTTGAATGTTAACCTATCTGCACATTTGAATCTAAAGAGTGTCTTTTGTAGAGAGCATATAGTTAAATATTTCCTTATCTATTCTGGAAATCTCTGACTTTTAATTGGATTGTTTAATTCACTCACATGTAAAGTGTGTATTGATATAGTTAGATATGTTCACCATTTTGCTGTTGTGTTTTATGAGACTGTAACAAACTAGACCCAACCAAAACCTTGGAAAAGCACTTTTGTACCTAAATCTCCTTTTGTGGGCCCCTGCTCTGTCACAAAATGTGCTGTGTGAGTCTGCTAGAGGAGTATGAGATACAAGCAGGAGAGCTATCACTGCATCAAGATCATCCTACACCAACTAGCTCAAAAGCAATCAGTGATGATGGCTGATGCACATGTGAGCCCACCCACAGGGAATTTTTTTTTGTCTCCTGTAATCAAGAATAAGCTACCTTGAAGGGGACCAGAATTTGCACCCTCAAAATATGCCTTTTTGGCATAAGCTTTATTTTAAGCTGATTATTTTGAGAAACAGCAGATGCAGAAGTTCAGAAAACAGAGCAAATTTCCATTTGTAATTGAAATGTGCCTTCCTTTTCTGTACCAGAGGCGGTGACTCTTGACAACTCTTATAAATGAAAGGCACAGACTTAAATCTGCATTACAAACTTTACTAAAACAGCTTTTGTTTACCATTCATTTCCTGATCACCTTTCCATAATTTACCTCCCCCTCACCCACCCAAAGTCTAGTTTAAGAACATATATAAGCCCCCAAATCCTGGTTTGCATCACTGAGCCAGTTTTCTTTGTGAACTCCTGTTTGTATATACATACATAATTAAAACTATTTTTTCATTTATTGGTAATCTGTCTTTTAAAAGTTTAATTTACAGGCCCCAGGCACTAAACCTGGAATGTAGAGGAAAAATGTTTTTCTATCCCTGCCCCTTACACAAAGTACCCTCCTACAAACACCTACAAAGTGAAAAAAAAAAATGTTTTTGAAATAGGGAAATCATTATCAAGTAATCATAGTATCATGAATGAGACAAGCTGATATGTTGTATTTTCTTATTTGATGTTGTAGGGGGAGAAAAATATTTTTTTTAATTTAAAAATAAGTTTTCCTGGCTGGTCTGACAGTCAAATTGACATGAGACAGGAAACAAGAGAAAACAACTAAATCTATTATGTATTGAGTTGGCCAAAAAGGTGTTTTGTTTTTTTTTCCGTTAGATGGTTTTATTAGCAGTTGTCTTTAACTTCATTCAAAATAATATTGTTAGATTTTATTATGATAGTTATCACATCAGCATGCATTTAAAAAAAGACTTATCAAAACTGGTGAATTTTTGTGTAACCATTTTAATATTGAAGATGGAAGAAAACAAGCAATGTTTTCAGCATATTATGTTTTTTTATTTCAAGAAAGGTAAAATAGCAACTGAAACACAAAAAATATTTTGAACGGTGTGCAGAGAAGTTGCTGTGACTGATCAAACATGTCAGAAGTGGTTTGCAAAGTTTCGTGTTGATTTCTCACGAGACGATGCCCCACCGCCAGGCAAATCAGCTGAAGATGATAGCGATCAAACTGAGGCATTGAAAACAATCAAAGTTACACTTCACAGGAGATAGCCCGAATACTCAAAATATCCGATTACTAAAGTTATTGATGAAAATGAAAAATAGGTCTTTTATCTTGCAGAAATAACTAAATGGCCTTTTTGGCCAACTCAATATATACATATAGAGTTTCCTTATGAATATGGGGCCCGAGTGTGAATTGGGTGGATAGGGCCCATATGCCACCTTGAGCTAAGAAGAAAAGAACTTTAATAGCTTGGGACTTTAAAACGCAAGAAGGTAATTCACTTAGAGATGAAAAAGCAAATGTTTGTTAAATAAATCCTTAACAATGGGACACAGGACTTTGATCAAATGGGTCTTCTTAGGCTTCTCTTCCTGGCATACACTATTTCATATTAAACTATAGTTATCTATGATGATATCTCACTTCCTAAAGTAGATCCTCTATCTAAATTATTTTAGGCAGTTGGGGGAAAGTCAAAGATTTTTCTTGAGTCTTTTGTTTCTTAAAAATGACCTGCTTAAAATAATCAATATCCCCAAGAGGTGTATTTTGGGGTGACAAACTCTGCTTCCCATAAATGCAGTTGGAACCCTGTAAATCACCTTTATAGTATTCCTGCCAAATATGTTAATCTGAATCACCAGGTAAATCCAGATTCTGGAACATTTTACAAACATTAAAAATGTGTCAGTGCATAAATGCCACATGCACTGTTAAAATGTCAGCATATAATGAGCTGGTTTAGAGCAATGATCAATTAAAATGCTGGTACCAAAGAATCTTCTCAAGAGGACAAAATATCTCAGGGACATAAGATAACTGTGTGACTCAGCTTCCAAAACTAGAATTAATATTAAGAGTGGGAAAGACATGAGACTAGAAAGCAGAAAAATATAGCAAATCTAAACAAAATATGTAGAAAATAATTGTGGGCGTGGTTATTAACTTGTAGAGTTAATTGAAATCAAACATATTTTAGCTACCCAAGTCTTTGAGAGTTTTACTTCCTAAAGAAACCATGAACCAGGACTGAAAGAGAATGTAACCACATAAGAATTAATTTTCCCAAGACCATGTATTGAATAAACTATCTTTAACCTATTGTATGTGCTTGCTTCCTCTGTCAAATGTTAATTGACTATAAATGTATGTTTTTATTTCTGGGCTCTCTGTTTTGTTCCACTGATTTATGTGTCTGTTTTTATGCTAGTACGATGTTATTTTGATTACTATGGCCTTATAGTATAGCTTGATATTAGGTAGCGTGATTCCTCCATTGTTCTTTTTTCTCAGGATGGTGTTATTATGTGGGGCCTTTTGTGGTTCAACATATATTTTTGAAATATTTGTTCTAGTTCTGTGAAATATGTCATTAGAATCTTGATAGGAATTTCATGAACTATAAATTGCTTTAGGTAGTATGGACATTTTAATGATGTTAATTCTTACTATCCATGATCACAGTATGTGCTTCCACTTATTTGTATCTTCTTCCATTTCTTTCTTTATTGTCTTATAATCCTCTAAGTACAGGTCTTTTACATGTTTGTTTAGGTTTATTCCTAGATATTTTACTTTCTTTGTAGCAATTGTGAATGGAGTTGTTTTCTTAATTTCCCTTCCTATTAGTTCATTATCGGCATATAAAATGCAACTGATTTCTGAATATTAATTTTGTATCCTGCCACTTTACTGAATTCATTTATTAGTTCTAATAGCCTTTTGTTGGAACCTTTGGGATTCTTAGTCTTATATCATCTGCAAATAAAGACAGTTTACTTCTTCCTTTCCAATTTGGATGCCTTTTTTTTTCTTCTTCTTCTCTGATAGCTGTGGTTGGGACTTACAGTACTATGTTGAATAAGAGAGGTGAAAAGGGGCATCCCTATCTTGTTCCCGAATTTGAAGGGAACACTTACAGTTTTTGCCCATTGAGTATGATGCTGGCAGTGGATTTGTCATATATGGCCTTTATTATACTTAGGTATATTCCCTCTAATCCCACTTTGCTGAGAGTTTTTATCATAAATAGGTGCTGGGTTTTATCAAATGCTTTTTCTGCATCTATTGATATGATCATGATCATATGGTTTTTATCCTTCATTTTGTTTATGTGTTTTATCACATTTATTGATTTGTGAATGTTGACCACCTTCTTACATCACACGAAAATAAATTCAAAATGGATTAAAGACTTAAATATTAGACCCAAAAATACAAAAATCATAGAATAAAATATAGGCAGTAAAATTTTGGACATTTCCCATAACAATGTTTTATCAAATATATCTCCATAAGCAAGGGAAACAAAAGAAAAAATAAACAAATGGGACTGCATCAAACTAAAAAGTTTTGCAGAGCAAAGGAAAACATCAGAAAACTAAAAAGACAACTCACAGAATGGGAAAGCATATTCACTGATACATCTGATAAGGGGTTAATATCCAAAATTTATAAAAAATTTACAAAACTCAACACTAAAAAAACAAATAACCCAATTAAAAAATGGGCAAAGGATCTGAATGTACACTTATAGAAAGAGGACATGCAGACGGCCAATAGACATATGAAAGATGCTCAACGTCACTAATCAAAAGAGAAATGCAAATTAAAACCACAATTATATATCATCTCACACCCGTCAAAATGACTATCATCAATATATGAACAAGTGCCGACAAGGATGTTGAAAAAAGAGGAACCCTTTTGCACTGTTTTTGGGAATGCAGACTGGTACAGCCACTGTGAAAAGCAGCATGGAGGTACCTCAAAACGTTAAAAATGGATCTGCCTTTTGACCCAAGGATTTCACTTCTGGGAATATATTTGAAGGAACTCAAAACACTAATTCAAAAGAACATAAGCACCCCTATATTCACTGCACATTATTTATACTCACCAAGATACGGAAGCAGTCCAAGTGTCCATCAATAGATGTGTGAATAAAACAACTATGGGACATTTACACAATGAAATACTACTTGACTATAAAAAAGAAGAAAAAATTTACCCTTTGAGACAGTATGGATGTACCTGGAGAACATTATGCAAAGTGAAATAAGCTAGTCAGAAAAAGACAAATACCATATTTCACTTATATATGGAATCTAATGAACAAACTGAACTAACAAGGAAAATAAAGAGACTCATAGATGAAGAGCAGAATGATAGCTAAGGGAGGTAAGAAGGTTAGATGATGGAGGGATATAGCAGAAAGGAAAAAGGACTGATGGACATGGACAACAGTGTGGGGATTGTGGAGGGGAGTATAAGGGGACTAAATGGTAGTGGTAAAACTACAATAATTTTTTTTTAAGAATTAAAAGAAACATTGGTTCCTGGATTTCTATGGCTAAGAAGTAGGCCTAGAATGCTGCCTGGTCCCCAAAGAGAAAAAAAAAATGTCCCAATGTGTATTTCAGATATATCCGAACAGCATCACGAAAAAGAACACTCTCCCATGGTGAGGCTACGGACCATGACAATCAAGGTACTTCAGGAAGAAAAATTAAAACCTAGAAAAGGAGCAACTCTACCCCCTGGATAGGGGGCTGTCAAAATGTCTGTCTCATGAACATTTACAGTTGCATTTGATTAGCTACCACAGAATGTTCTTCATCCTTCCTTTTTTCACATGAAATGAGTGCTCATTGTCATTTTTATGCCCCTGTTCTACCATTAAATACAGGTGTTTGAAGGGGTAGTTCATTGCTCTGCAGACCAAGAGAGAGGTCACATCCAGGCCCAACCTACAGGTTTTCAGCCACTACTATCTAGACAAACTTGACTTTGATGTGATGCACATTAGGACAGATTTCTGGGGCTGTTCCTTAAGAAGAGGTGAGAATATTTTGCCTTTGGGAGAGAGAGCGAGATGAATGTGTGGTGACAGGGCAGATTTAATAGTAATTGATGCTATTTGCCAAATAGTTCTGGCTTCCGCCCTCAGAGAAAATGATAGGACTGGATTTCCTGATCACTTTTGTTTTAGAGGGGTCATGTGACTAGTTCTGTAGCCAGTTTGCTTGTGATGGACATTTATATGTGTCACTTCCAGACCAGAAATTAATTACTCATGCAAGCCCCATGGAGCCCTCACTCCTCTTTCTCACAGACTTGCAACTGGGACCCTGAAATATCTATAAGAAGTAAAGACCACACTTAGCCCCTTGTCATCCAGATGTTTCCTCAAAATGGGCATTTAACAGAGGCAAGAAATAAACCTCTGTATTTAAGCTGTTCATATTTAATATTTTAAAAAAATTTTTTTATAGCAGTTCAACCTACTCTATCCTGAATGACATATAAGCCCTCTGCTTCCAAGGACATGTTAGTTAAGTAGCAAAATGGAGATGCCCTGAATAGATGTTGTGTAAATCAGGATAGATTTAACTCAAGTGTTCAAATGAGGATGCTTAAAAGCAGGGAGTGTTCACAGAGATCAGTACAGAGTAAAGGATCAAACTGGAGATGATGAGGCACACGAAGACCAGCAAGAGCAGGAAGCTGTCACCACTCGTGGGGCTGAAAAAACAAGGTAAGGAAGTAGAGATACTGAAACCAGGTAAGAGCTGGAGCTCTGGAGGAAAAGCTGCCCTAGGACTTTCTCACCACAGGAGGTATGATTATGAAACTAGGAAAGAGAGCAGAAGAATCACCTGTATTTCTTTCCCCTTCTGCTCTCCTACCTGGCCAGCCAGGAGTCTCCGAAATGCATTATACATGGACTAGCTTTCCAGGATGCAGAGAAGAGTGAAGAAGAGGTCTTGGATGGAGAGTGGGGAGGGATTGGTCGAAATGACATTGTGGGTGCTCTAATCAAAGATTTATAGTATTAAGTAAGGTGCTTTCAGAAAAGCAGTAAGTTCTGTTGAAACAAATCTTAAAGTAATTTTATACCCATGTAGTACTTGTGTCGGATAGTGGCATTATCTTTGTGAAATAACTTCTAACAATTAAGATGCAGATACATAATTGTTTAATTATTGATTGTTGTCCTTCTTGTCTAAATAATTGAAAAAAAAAGAAAATTTAAGCATATTCCCAAATTACTGATTCTTGAGAATATTAAATTATTTTTAAAAATCTATTCTTTTGGAGAAGCTCAAAAAGCTATAGAAAAAAAAATGGAGAAAATCTAAGTGCTTTCAGTCAATTCACTTCACAAAATCCCACCTCCCTTAACTTTTCTGCTCACTTGCCAGTTAACTCCACTTTAGCCTCAGAGACCTGTTGAACAATAGCATTACTGGTGCTTCACACCAAAGAATCACCATTTTAATAGCTAGCAAGGGAGTTTCAGTCTTCATCTCTGAAAAGCTAAGTTTGTTGATAACATGCAAATGACCTTCCAGAAGTCAAATTATTAAAACGAATTTTATTACCACACATACTAATGCAGACCAGTCACTACCACAAAGCAGTCATTCCTGAAGTGCCCTAGTTATTGTAGAATGTTATATAGCTCTTAAGAATTGGTATTCAGACAAGTAACAGAAGAATTTATTATTTTTAAACTGCTCCTAGACAGTTATAAACTGTATTATTCATGATATAACATAATACTTGGAATTTTACCTAATGATTTGGTCCTGTGGAAGCTACCTAGAAGTAGAAAGGTCATCACTCCCTTTCTCAAAGGAGGAGTGAATGAGCCAGAGTCAGTGATTTTCTGTGTTCTTTGTTTTTCTGATTGGTTCTTCTATGCTCATGCTGATAAGGTATAAAAAGCACTCTTCAGCCACTGTGCTCTAATAAGCAGCGGCATTCCCGTGACCGCAGGCCCTGGCTGCATATGAACTGAGGCGCTTTGCTCCTGCTGTAGGGAGGAGCTGTGCTGTCATTCAGGAACTTCATCTTTTCTTTTTTTCTGAAACTTAGGACAATTTTAACTCACTCATCCTTACATTTTCCAAACGCCAACAGAGTACAACACATCAGCATTTATGGTATACAGCTGATGCTCTGCTTAACTTTCTTCATCTAGCTTTAAATGCCTGTACTGGAGAAGAATGATCTCAGATCAGTAACCTAAGATGTCCCCTTTAGTATACTGATAAATAGCTAAATAGTGTTATACCCTTAAAATGAAATCTTAATCAACAACTAAAATGAATGAACTACTCGTACATGCTACAAGATTAATGAACCTCAAAAACATTTATGTGATGTGATAGTAGCCAGATACAAGAGATAGCATACATGATTCCATTTAAATGAAATATCCATGAAAGAAAAATTTAGAGACAGAAAGTAGATTAGTGGTTGCCTCAGGCTAGGGGTACACAAATTACCTGCATGTGAACATGAGAGATCTCACTGGGGAAATGAAAACACTCTAAAACTGATTTATGGAGAAAATACTCTAAAACTGATTTATGGCAGCACTCAGTAAAGTTGCTAAAAATATTGCATTATACATTTTGAATGAATTTTATGAGACATAAAATGTAACTCATTAAATCTGTTAAGAAAGCAAAAGCTACATGCATCTATGAAAACAATGGATAACTACAGTCCCCCTTCTAGGTACCTCCCTCCAAAAAATATTTTTCTAAAAACATGAAAATGTAACTCTTCTTCATCAATGATTAATTTATATACATTCCCTTCAGTTCTTTATAATGTGTATGAGTAGATTATAAGAAGAATAATTAATGAAGCAACCAACTTAACACAAGGAGGGAAATACGTAATGGTATAAAACACAAATCAATCCAAATGTTTGTCTAATAGATTCTACTATAATTCTTTGTACAAAATAACAAAAAATAAAAAAATAAAAATCTTCAAATCATTTTTCTTTTATTATTTTCTAGTACTGCATAAAAAGCCTACACACACTCCAGCTTCTTATTTCCTCAATGTATGTCCCATGGAGTTTCTACTTTACTCAGAACTGATCCTCTTCTAAAATTGTTAAATCGAAAACATCTTACTCTCTAAATATAACCTCTATCCTCTCAGCTTGTTTACTCACCTGACTCCCTAGCTGTTCTTAAATCTAAAAGACTTCAGTTTATTGAGTCTTTTGAATTCTTCCTTCTTTCAGCCTTCTCATTTCCTTATGCTTCTCTTTATATAATTAAATTCTTATGATTCGCTATTTCAACAATATATCTGCTGTATTGGTTAAGATTAAGTCTAGCTTGATATATTAAAAATAAAAATAGGATGGCAAGATGGTGGAGAAGTAAATGGAAGTCACATTGACTTCCTCCCAGGACCAATCTGGATTTACGGATAAATTGTGGAGAAATCGCCCAGAACAAACAACAGAACAACAGCGAGAGAGAAGCCTTATACCTCAGACAGACAGAAGAATCAGTTTCAGCACAACCTGACTTATAAGGATTGCAGAGGGCTCCCATAGGCAGCACCACCAGAGGGATATTTAAACAGTCAGTTGGATCGCCCTGAGAAGGTGGAGTCTAAACCATAAATTCCCCAGCCTATAGCACCAGAGCCTAAAAAGTACACAGATAACAGTCAGCTGTGAAAAGTGGCAGGGTTGCTCTCTCCCAGGAATGGGTGGCTGGAGACTGAAAGAGCTGTTTAAAGGCCAACACATAAATTTTCCTTGGCAACCACTTACCCTGGGCTCTGGCAAAGGCGGGGGCAGAGTGGGTTGACAATGTCTGAGGAGAAACTGGGGACAGAGACTTTGAGGAGAGAACTGAGAGAGTAGCCCCCAGGCTCCCGGTGCTGAGTCATTCCCCATACAGCAGCAGCCATCTTGCTCAGGCAGACCACTCCCCTCAAGCAGCAGCAGCCTGAGAGAAAACGATAGCCCCACCCTGTGGTGCTTAAGTCTGACTGCAGAGTGCAGAGTGACTAGATTAATAACTGAAGGAGATCATCACAGACAGTAGATCCCAGGAAGTCTCAAACAGACTGCCTAAGGTCAGACAGGGTCAACAACTGACATCACCAGAGGTGGGTCCAGAAAGAAAAAAAACAACAGTAAATACTAGAGGATACCGAGACAAAATCCACTGTGGTCTTCTCTATGATTTGTGATATTTTCTTTACTACATATCTTTTCAACATTCATTTCTTGTCTGACAAGTTTGTGCATATTAAGTCACTAGGCTTTATACTATAGTTTATTTCTCTTCTTTCTTATAATAGTCTTAATCTCTTTACAGCCTTATTAATATTGGTTCATTTGCTGTTAATAGTGGGGTTGCTGGGGGAATTACTTTTGCAGATGTGGGTTTGTTTCCTGGGCATTGTGGTTTTGTTCTGGCAGCCCCTGCACAACAACACACAAGATGTGGTGGGCAGAGTGACCCTCAGTCAACCAGCTGGAGGGAAGAACCCACCAAAAAATGACCAAATGACATTCAAAACCCAATTATTTCCAGAGAGCCAACATAAACAGCATAAAAGGCATCCCAAGAGCAGAAGTTCAGGAGATTGAGGAGACCACACCACTGAATCTCACAGTTCTCCTACCATAGAAGTTCACTCCACAAAGACAGGAAGTCAAAACAGATCAATTTAAGAAGCAGAAGTAAAAAAAGAAGAACCTCACAAATAATGGGAAGACAAAGAAACCATCCCCAATCCAAAGGAAAGGAGGAATCCCCAGAAAGAGTGTTAAATGAAATATAGTCAAGTAAATGATCAGATATTGAGTTCAAAACAATGGTTATGAGGAAGCTCAGTGAGCTCAGTGAGAATTACGAAAAACTACAGGGACACTACGAGGAATGTACTGCAAACTATATTAGCATGAAAAAGGACATAGAAACTATCAACAAGAAACCATGGGAATTGAAAAATACAGAAGGAATCAAAAGCAGGCTAGATGAAGCAGAGTATCAAATAAGTGAGCTGGATGATAAGGTAGAAAAAAGCCCCCAGATAGACCAAGAAAATGAAAAAAGACTAAAAAAGATAAAAAACGAAGAGGGGTTAAAGGAAATATAGGGCAACATGAAACATAATGATGTCCATATACTAGGGATACCAGAAGGAGAAGAAGAGGAGCAAGGGATAGAAAACCTGTTTGAAAAAGTAATGATGCAAAACTTCCCTAATCTGAGGAGAGAAAAAGTCACACAAATCCAGGGAGCACAGAGGATCCAAAGCAGGAGGAACCCAAAAAGGCCCACTCAAAGACACATCATATTAAAATGACAAATATCAAAGACAAAGACAGAATCTTAAAGGCAGCAAGGGAGAAACATTGTAAAACTTCAGTAACATGCAAGGGAGCCCCAATAAGGCTAGCAGCTGACTTCTCCACAGAAACACTGCAAGCTAGAAGATAATGGCAAGAAATATTCCCAGTAATGAGAAACAAAGGCCTACAACCAAGACTGTTCTATCCAGCAAGGTCCCAATTAAAATGGAAGGCAAAATGAGTTTACCAGACAAAAGAAGGATAAAAGAATACACCTCCACCAAACCAGCATTACCATGTATGCTAAGGGGACTACTTTAAGAAGATGAAGAACAAGAGTGAGAGAGAGAGAGGAACATGGGTACAAAGGAGAAAAATGAATAAGTACCTATCAATAATAACCTTAAATATAAATGGATTAAATACTCCAATCAAAAGACAGAGAGTAGCTGAATGGATAAGAAAACATGACCCACACATGTGCTGCCTACAAGAGACCCACTTCAAAACAAAAGACCTACACAAACTGAAAGTAAAGGCTTAGAAAAAAATAAATCCAAGCAAATGGACGGGAAAAAAAAATCTTGGGTAGCAATACTTACATCAGACAAAATAGATTTCAAAACATAGGCCATAAAAAGAGACCCAGAAGGATACTTCATAATTCTCAAAGGAAGAATCCATCAAGAAGACTTAAACATTGTAAACATTTACGTACCTCACATAGGAGTACCCAAATATATAAGGAAAATCTTGGAGGACTTCAAGAAAGATATAGACTGCAGCACACTTATAGTAGGATATTTAACACCTCACTGTCAAAAATGAATAGATCTTCCAACCAAAATATCAACAAGGATATTGTGGAACTGAATGACACATTAGATGAAATGGACTTAACTGATACATATATAGAATGTTTCATCCCAAAGAGGCAAACTACACATTCTTTTCAAATGCACATGGAACATGTTCAAAGATAGACCACATGGCAGGACACAAAATAAACCTCAACAAATTCAAGAGAGCTGAAATCATAACAACCATTTTCCTGGACCACAAGGGCTTGAAACTAGAAACCAACCTCAAGGAAAAAAACTCAAAACATTCAAACTCATGGAGACCCAATAGCACACTATTAAATAATGAATGCGTCAATAATGAGATCAAGGAAGAAATAAAACAGTTTCTGGAAACAAATGAAAATGAACACATAACAGTCCAACACATATGGGACACAGAGAGGGAAGTTCATAGCAATACAAGCCTACCTGAAAAGAGAAACATTTCAAATAAACAGCCTAACCCTATGCCCACAAGAACTGGAGAAATAACAACAAACAAACCCCGGAGTGAGCAGAAGGAAGGAAATAATCAAGATCAGGGCAGAATTGAATGACATAGAGACTAAAAGAACAATTCAAATGATCAGCATATCCAGGAGCTAATTCTTTGAAAAGATAAACAAAATTGACAAGCCTTTAAGCAGACTCATCAAGAAAAAAAGGGAAAGGACCCAAATAAATAAAATTAGATGAAAGAGGAGAAATTACAGCTGATACCACAAAAATACAAAGGATTGTAAGAAATTACCACAAACAATTATATGTCAAGAAATTTGAAAACCTGGATGAAATGGTCAAATTTCTGGTTAAATATAACCTTCCAAAAGTGAATGAAGAAGAAGCAGAAAGCCTGAATAGGCCAATAACTGCTGGTGAAATTGAAGCATTAATCAAAAAATACTCCCGACACACAAAAGCTCTGGATGGGACAGTTTCATAGGAGAATTTTACAAAATATTTCAGGAAGAGCTAACTCCCATCCTTCTCAGAGTATTCCAAAAAATCCAAGAAGAGGGAAGACTCCCAAACTCTTTTTATGAGGCCACCTTCATCCTAATCCCCAAACCAGATAAAGACACAACAAAGAAAGACAACTACAGACCAATATTACTGATGAACACAGATGCTAAATTCCTCAACAAAATATTGGCAAATCTCATCTGGCAATACATTAAAAAGATCATCCATCAAGGTCAAGTGGGATTCATCCCAGGGATGCTAAGATGGTACAATATTCACAAATCAAGAAACATAATACATGACATAAACAAAAGGAAAGGCAAAAATCACATGATCATATCAATGGATGCAGAAAAAGCATTGAATAAGGTACAGCACCCATTTATGATAAAAACACTCAGCAAATGGGAATAGAAGGAAACACCTCAACATAAAGGCCATAGATGAAAAACCTACAGACACCATCATACACAATGGGCAAAAACTAAAAGCTTTCCCACTGAGATGAGGAGCAAGACAAGGATGTCCACTTTTACCACTTCTATTTAACATAGTATTGGAAGTCCTCACCACAGTGATCAGACAAGGAAAAGAAATAAAAGGCACCTAAATTGGAAATGAGGAAGTAAAACTGTCATTGTTTCCAGATGACATAACAGTGTACATAGAAAACCCTATAGACTCCACCAAAAAGCTACTCAACCTAATAAGTGAATTTGGCAAAAAAGCAGGATACAAAGTCAATATCCAGAAATAGAAGGCATTTTTGTACACCAACAAAGATATATCGGAATCAGAAATCAGGAAAAAAATCCCATTTGCTATAGAAACAAGAAAGATAAAGTACCTAGGAATAAACCTAACCAATGAGGTAAAAGACCTGTACTCAGACAACTACAGTACACTGAAGAAAGAAATTAAGAAAGACACAAATAATTGGAAGCATATACAGTGTTCATGGATTGGAAAAATTAACATCCTCAAAATGTCCATGCTGCCCAAAGCAATATATGGATTCAATGCAATCCCTATTAAAATACCAATGACATATATCATAGATATAGAACAAACATTTCAAAAATTTATGTGGAACCATAAATGACCCTGAATAGCTGCAGCAATTTTTAGAAAGAATAATAAAGTAGGAGAGATCACAATACCTGACATCAAGATATATTACAAGGCCACTGTAATCAAAACAGTCTGGTACTGTCATAAGAACAGACACATATATCAATGGAACAGAATATAGAGCCCAGAAATAAACCCATGTATCTATGATCAGTTAGTATTTGATAAAGGGGAAAGAAGCATTAAATGGAGTAAAAATAGCCTCTTCAACAAATGGTGTTAAGAGATCTGAACAGCTACATGCAGAAAACTGATACTCAACCACCAACTTACACTATACACAAAAATAAACTCAAGATGGATAAAAGACTTAAATATAAGCCACCATACCATAAAAGTCCTAGAGAACATAGGCAAGAAAATCTCAGATATTCCATGCAGAAATATTTTCACCGATATGTTCCCTAGAGCAAGGGACATAAAGGAAAGAATAAACAAATTGGACTCCATCAAAATAAGAAGCTTCTGCACTGCTAAAGAGAACATCACAAAATTAAAAGGGAACCAACTGTATGGGAAAACATATTTGTCAGTGATAACTCAGACAAGGGTTTGATCTCCAAAATACATAAAGAACTCACACAACTCCACTCCGGGAAAACAGACAATCCAATTAAAAAGTGGATTAAGGACTTGAACAGACACTTCTCCAAGGAGGACATACAGAAGAACCAGAGACATATAAAAGGATGTTCAGCATTACTAGTTATCAGAGAGATGCAAATGAAAACCACAATGAGATACCACTTCACACCAGTCAGAATGGTCATCATAAACAAATCAACAAACAATAAGTGTTGGCGAGAATGTGGAGAAAAAGGAACCCGAGTACACTGTTGGTGGGAATGCAGACTGGTGCAGCCACTGTGGAAGACATTTTAGAACTTCCTCAAAAATTAAAGATGGAATTGCCTTTTGACCTGATAATTCCACTGCTGGGATCTTAGCCTAAGAATCCTGAAACACCAATTTAAAAGAACCTATGCACCCCAATGTTCATAGCAGCACAATTTACAATAGCCAAGTGTTGGAAGAAAGCTTAGGGCCCAACAGTAAATGAGTGGATCAAAAAACTATGATACATTTATACAATGGAATACTATGCAGCAGAAAGGAAGAAGGAACTCCTACCCTTCGCTACAGCATGGATGGAACTGGAGAGCATTATGCTAAATGAAGTAAGCTAGGCAGTGAAAGAAAAATACCATATGGTCTCACCTGTACTGGTACCTAATCAACAAAACAAACAAGCAAGCAAAATATAACCAGCGACGTTGAAATAAAGAACAAATTGACAGTAACCAGAAGTGAAGTAGGAGGGTTATACCATGGGCAAAGGATGGGAAGGGTCATCAAGGAACATGTATAAAAGTCCCAGGGACAAAGCCAAAGTGGGGAAGGATTGAGGGGGAAGTGGGGAAGGGTGGAGCAGGGGAAACTGTTGGTGGGAAAGTGGAGATAACTGTACATGAAGAGCAATATAAAAATTTATTAAAAATAATTAAAATAATAGCACAATAAATGTTTATTTCTCTCTGACTGGTAGAAGACAACATGAAGTTATTGAGAGAGAAAATAAACTGTCAATATATAATTCCATACACAACACAAGCACCATTTTAAAAAGCAGGTAAATTTCATCAAAAAGAATGAAATACATAGGAATAAATTTAACCACAAAGTTTTAAAAACCTGTACACTGAAAACTATGAGACATTGATGAAATAAAGTGAAGGTGACACAAATAAATGCAAAGACATCCCATTCTTTTGGATTAGGAGAATAAATATTGATTGTTAAAAAGTCCATACTACCCAAAGCAATTTAAAAAATCCCTATCAAAATCCCAGTGGCATTTCTAACAGAAATATAATAAACAACCCTAAAACTTGTACGGAACCACAAAAGATGCCAAAGCACTCTTCAGAAAAAAGATCAAGTGTAGAGGCTTCATGCTCCCTGATTTCAAACTATATTCTGAAGCTATAGTAATCAAAACAATATGGTTTTGGCTTAAAAACAGACACAAAGAAAACTTGAATAGAATAGAGAGCCCAGAAATAAACCAGTACACATGTAGTCAATTAATTTATAAAAAACAAAGCCAATAAATTACAGTGGGGAAGAAACAATACCTTCGGTAAGTGGTGGTGGAAAAGAGGGACAGTCGCATGCAAATTAATTAGACTAGACTACTATCTTATACCATACACAATGATTAACTCCATATTGATAAAGAACTTGAATGTAAAATCTGAAACCATGAAACTCCTGAAGAAAATATAAGCAGAAATTTCTTTGACATGGTCTTAGTGGTCATTTTTTTTTTTTTTTTTGGATCTGACTCCCAAAGCAAAGGTAACAAAAGCAAAAATAAACAAGTAGAATTACATCAAATTAAAAAGCTTCTGAAAAGCAAAGGAAACAACAAAATAAAAAGGCAGCTTACTAAATGGAAAAATATTTTCAAATAATATATTTGATAAGAACTCATATAGGAAATATATCAAGAATTAATAAAGTTAAAGAGCAAAAAGAAACAATTCAAATAAAAAAGTGGACAGAAGATCTAAATAGACATTTTTTTTCCAAAGAAGACATACGCATCACAAAAAGGTATATGAAAAGGTACTTAAAATTACTAATCGTTAGTAAAGTGCAAATCAAAACCACAATGAGATATCATTTCATATGTATCAGAATTGTTATCAAAAAGAAAAAAGATAAAACTGTTGCGGAGGACATTGAGAAAAGGGAACTTGTATGCACTGTTGGTGGGAATGTAGACTGGCACAGCCTCTATGCAAGCAGCATGGTGGTCACTGAAAAATTTAAAAATAGAGCTATCATATGATCCGGAAATTCAACTTCTGAATATTCATTCAAAGGAAATGAAAACACTAATTCAAAAATATTTATACATACCCCACATTTATTACAGCATTATTTATACAATAAACAGTATATGCAAAAGTTATACATCCATCAATGGATGAGTAAATAAAGAAGATAATGGAATGTTATTCAGCCATTAAAAATAATGAAATTTGCCATCTATGACAACATGGATGAAACTTGAAGGCATTATGCTAAATAAAATAAGTCGGACAGATAAAAACAAATACCACATGATCTCATTTACTTGGAACTGAAAAACAAAAACCAAACACAAATCAAGTTCATAGATACAGGGAACAGATTGGCAGTTGCCAGAGATGGGGGATAGAGGTGGGTAAAATGGGGATGGGGGTCAAAAGATACAAACTTCTAGTTATAACATAAGCTGTGGGATGTAATGTATGGCATGGTGATTATCATTAATAATACTGCATTGCCTATTTGAAAGTTGCTAATAAAGTAGATCTTAGAGGTCCACATTTCACACACACACATACACATGCAAAATCGTAACTGTGTATGATGACAAATCTTAACTAAATTTACTATGGTGGCCATTTTACAATATGCACAAATATCAAATTATTATGTTGTGTACCTGAAAATAAAATAATTTTATGTGTCAATCATACCTAAATTTTAAAAAAATCTGATTAAGATAACATGTGGAAAACCCCTAGTAGGTGGTCTGGAATATAGCAGGTACTCATTAAACAATGGTGGAACCTTAAAAAAAAAACTGGCAAAATAAAGACCTTTTTAGAAAACAAAAACCAAAAATATATTTTTTGCCATCATCCCTGCACTGTAAGAAGTGTTATGGAAATTCCTCAAGCAGAAGGCAAATAAAACCAGGTGAAAGAAAGGTATAAATTTGGGAGCAAATATAAAAGATAATTTTTTACAATAAAAAGGAAAAAGAATTAATATGTATTGTGGGGTTTGTAGCACATGCAAAAAAAAAAAAAATGAACAAAGACCAAGAGTGGAATGCAAATATCAATATGGCAGGTTAAAACTCAAATTATAAACCCAAAATTGTGTTAAATGTATAAGGTCTAAAAATGTAAGTTAAAAAGTACATATTGTCAGACTGGATTAAAAAGTTAGAATTTAATTAATACTTTAAATATAAAATACATATAAATTTTAAAAAGGGATACAAAAAGTAGATTAGGCAAATAACAATAAAAAGAAAGGAATAAAGAGACTTTAATATGATAAAGGCATCAATTCACAATGAGCACATAAAAACACTAAATGTTGCACCTTATAATAGAGTTCCTAAATACCTGAAAAAAAAGGTGGTGGAGTGAAAAGAAAGGTTTCTTTCTTAAAACCTTTTGTTTAGAAACAAAAGGAAATAATGCATATTCTTTAATGAATTAGGGAGAAATAATGATGTTTTCCAGACAAAAATACTGCTTTATAATATTGAGAATTTTACAAAATGAACTATTAAAGAATGCCCTTAAGAAGAAAAAAGTGATTCTTTAACAAAGTGCTAAGATGCAAAACAGAGAACCAAATGAGAGAACAAATATGTAACTGGACACTGGCTGGGCCATATATTCTGTTAGAACCCTTTGACCCACATTTGTGCAACAGTCATTCTGAGAAACCAAACAAAAAACTCTGCAGAAATTGACCTATGTCCAATTTACTCTAGACTACTCCCCACCCCCACTTTCAAACTCAGGACAAAATAAAGCCCAGTTTTCTTCCCAAATGAATTATATAAGACATCCTGCCATCTGGTTAGCCTACCTGCAGCTTTCTGAAGCCAGCAACTTCCAGTCAGAGACCTGGAAAGTAATACTTCTCTACCCCCACATTTTTTTAATATAGAACTTCCCCACTTCCCTGCCTGCCTTCAGGCATCTGCCAAATCTAAGCAAGGAGTTTGACTCCTTGTACAGCAAGCTTTGAATTAATAGCCTTGGTTTGTCCCCATTTGTGTTGCCTACCATACGCACCCCAATTGAGGATAGAACCTGCAACCTCTCTTTGTATGGGGAGATGCTCCAACCAACTGAGCCACACCAGCCAGAGCTCCTCTGTAATTCTTATGTCCTAACACAGGGGTTTCTTTTGGTTTCTAGATATTCGTCAAGTTCCTTTATTTATTCTTTTCATCTAGAATAACCTTTCTCATTGTCCTCTCCTTTCACTTAGCTAGTAACTACTCAACCCTCTGAACTCAGGTCAAATATCACTTCATCAGAGAAGTATCTTGACTCTCAAGAAGCACTGATTTCCTGTTAAATAATTTTTAAGGATTCCTCACACATTACAATTATCCTAATCTATAGTTTGTATTTTGGGGAGCGATAAACATTCTTTTCCTCTCTAAACTATAAGCTTCATGAGATCAGGGCTCTGTCTGTTTTGCTCACTATGGTTTCTCTAGTGTCTAGCACATGATCTTGCATTTGGTATTGAGCATTTGAGAAATATATGTTGAATAAGTAATGAACTGATATATAAATCCAGTTTTGTAAAGCCAAATACGTCCTTGTACAGAATGTATAAATTCCATGTAAACATTATTGAAAGTAAAGTAAGGGGGAAATTAAATCTAACCCTTCTCTCCTATCCCTCCATTGTTTACCTTAGTCATATGTGCTTAAATATATGTTTTAAACCATTACCATGTAACAAACTATTCCAGCAATGCATTCAGAGTATAACACCTTCATACTTTATGACTTTAGTCCAAAGAGATAGGATTATAGACTAACCATAGTATTTGAAGCTTTGGTAGGTGTCTTCACTATGTTTGGAAGACTTAGTTTGAACAATAATATATCCAAATCTGCAAAGAATCATGTCATAACAAGGATATACTGTATTATTAAATTTTGACTGGGAAGTGACAGAAAGTCTCAACAGCTTATCTTGGCTCACATCCACTGCCCTTTCGTGCAATAATAAATAATACTAACCTGACAACTAGCAGTTTTCAGTATGGGTAGTAAGAGCAGAGACAGGACTTCAAAACAACAATAAAAAATAAAATGAAAAAAAAAAGAAGCCCCAGAATTGCTTCTAGTCTAAACTGTGTTGAGATGCTTCAGAGTAAACAAAACAAAAAGTAATCAAATGTCACCATAAAATCATGGTATCAAAAGGTCAACGATCATGTTTCTGAAGTAAAACTGCAACTGTTGGATTTTTACATCACATGTAGTTCCTTTAAAAAATGTTTAATAACAAAAATTGTGTCATTTAAGGTGTTATCTCTAACAGTAGAAGCTACTATCATTAATTCAACTCCTGTGATAGCAAGTGTTGTGCCAGAGGGAACATCGGGGCACAACACCTGGCAGCATGGGTTCTGCAGTCACACGGACTTTTAGGTTGCTAACTTGGGCAACCTGTGTGTAAAACAGTGACTCTATCAAGACTGCGTTAAAGAGATTGTGGAAAGTTTAAATAAAATAAAACATGTTAAATTACTTAGCACCGTATCTAGCACATAGCAAGAATTTAATGAGGGGTAGTTATTTTATTACTGGTACATACTGAGCACTATATTTAGCAGTTTACATGCATCATTTCAAGTCCTTACAGAAATTCCGCTAGATGGCCATCGATATTCCCATTTTACTGGGAAAAAATGAGAATTAAATAATTAGCCTGAGGTTACTTAGCTAGTAAGTAACACTAGTCATTACGCAAATTCAGACCTATGGAACTTCAAAGTCTGCAATCATTACAGAACTCTCAAGCTGTCTAATTTAATGAGCACTTAGACTGCATTATCTTATTCTTTATATATCCTTTTAAGCAAACACAAGCACCCAAGTCTGAATAAGGGTTGCTATTTTCTGATTTACAAATAATTGGAAGTTAATAAATGGTTGTTCTGCTAACAGTCAGTTTGAAGGACCAGTAGACTTAGATTTAGAACAACTGTCATGTATATAAATTCTAGATCTCAATGTCATCAGCTATAAAATAATAAAATATATCTGTATTAGAGAATTGTTATATTTTAAATAAAATTCCTAAATATGGTTAGTGAAATTCTTGCCTCAAGTTAGGCACTCCATGGTGTTTATTTAAAAATGAATATATATATATATATATATATATATGTGTGTGTGTGTGTGTGTGTGTGTGTACACACACATACATATATGTTAATATATTTATAAGGATATATAATAGATAATGCTCAGGTTAGGTAGATAGAGAGATAGATAGATACATGCATACATACATACTGAAGGGGACCCCTAAAATACTGGAATTATCTTCTGGAGGGCAGGCCCCTTGTAGTACAGGCTTCCCCCACTAGGTGAGGGTTCTAGGAACCCATCTGTATCAGTGCACCATCTGGCATTATTGTGACAGGCTTTGTTCAGCTTCAGTAACATTTTTTTCAAGACTCTTTCAACAAGTTTGCCCATTTCATGATGTGTGATTTACAAACACGCCAGCCCACAGAGCACTGAGTGTTCAGCAGTTTTTGACCAAAAAATAACATGACCCCCATGTTCCACTCTCCCTATTTACCCTAACTCACCCAGAGCAACATTTTTTTTGTTTCCCCGGATGTAAAAAAGTCCTCAAACGGAAACCTTTTGCCAATGAAAAAGAAGTGAAACAAAAAACAGCAGAAGCGCTAAAACCCAACAAAATCAATGAGTTCAAAACTGTTTTGAGCAGTGGAAAAAACATCTCTACTGGTGTATTTCATCAAATGGATAGTACTTCGAAGGTGACTGAAGTTTAAGCATGTAAGAATAAATACAAATTTTTTTATAAATAAATTCTAGTATTTTTGTCCCCCCACCTCATAGATGATGGAAGGAAGTGAGGGAGAGAAGGAGGGAGGGAAGGAGGAAGGAAGGAAGGAAGGGAGGAAGGGAGGAAGGGATGAAGGGAAGGGAGGAAGGGAGGGAGGATTAAAGAACCCTTGCAACTTGAAGAATAATTACTTCTACCTAAAACTGATTCCATGGATCTACAGTCCCTCTTCACCCCTATTTGTATTCCTTCATTATTTCAGTCAGCATAGCTCTTTTCTCTGCCTAATTTACATAAAAATCTATGCAATGTCACTGATTAGAAGAAACTATAATCAGTACCTTCTGTGTTATGCCCATATGGCTATGTGGGTAACTGTATTACCTTTCAGAATGTCTAGTAATGACAAAATAAAGGGGTAATCCACTCTATAGCTTTTAAACCACATTAGTGACAGAGGTGAAGGGAAAAGAAACACACATAATGGAGGTTTGAGTATCACAGAGGAACGGGCTACTCATCTGGGTACTACTCTGTCACCAACCAACTGTAGTCCTCTATTTCTTGATCTGTTTATGTAACATGATTTCCAGCTGAGGCCGAGGTTGTGTTCTTCCTGGCATTCAACCACCAGAAGATAATCTCCTAGCCCTAGAGAGATTGCCTAGCAGATATCTATTTGCATAAAAGATCAAGAACCTTTCAGGGAAAAGAGAATCAAAGAGTACAAATATGAAGGTAAATGGTTCATTGTCAAAGAGGAGGCCTTATTTTGCATTGAGTACAGCATCTGTCATTTACACTGTTCTCTGAGCAAACCACCATGGCCTCATCTCTCAATCCTAAATCTCAGAGTAGGGGCTTAAAGTAAAGTGTAAGTAAAAAGCATGAAACTATGACAGACATTAACATGTGGTTGCTAATTTCAATAATCTGTATAGCAGAGATGAGGATGAGTGTGAGGTGAGAGAATCTCTCCCTGCTGAGGGTTGGAGCACATTGTAGCATGGACATTCGTGTCTAAGCAAGACACAACTTAAGAAAAACCTAAGTTTCGTGTAAAACAAAGGATTTACAATAAATCATTGTTAATTGTCCTTTCCAAGTTAGAAATGGAAACTTTCTTCACCTAAGTGTTCTAATAATCATGCTAATACTTTATTTCAATGGTTAACCTACCTGAACTGACTGTAGGCTTGCATGGTAAAATAGCTGTTCTTACAGGGAAATGATGATGATGATGAAGACCATTACACTACAATTTCTATCATTGCCAGATTATTATTTTTTAATATTCACTTGGAACCATTGACTCACTGCTGCTGGAAATATCCAACATTTCTATCCCAAGTACAAAGAAAAAAAAAGCTCAATCCAACAATCCTATTCTCAAATGAACATTACACAGCACAAAGGACCAGCTTCCAAACAGGTGCTTTGCCAACAACAGAATGCTGAGTTTAATTCACTTATGACATTCTACACCTGCTCAATATCCATACCATTTGAGAGTAAGAACTGTAAGGGTTCTAGCTCAGCAATCTTTCCAGCCAGTTCCTCCAAAGACCTAATAACTAGAAGCAGGGAGGGGACTCCTTTGTGCTCTGCATTCTGGCAGCCACCCTCACAGGCCACACCTATCCCCTCCACAGTGACACGTAATCCTGTTGTCATCACCCATGCATTTCATGACTAGCAATCTTGATTTTCAACATCACTGTGTTCTACCAGTGACTTTCCCAGTACTCATGGCTGATCTGACAGGCAAGTGTCACTTTGGTTTATGTGATGCAAATGACATGGACAATTTGGCTCTGAATTTTTCCTACAAAAAGATTCCTCACCATAGCTAACATGTTTAAAGATAATGGTCACCATGAATATCTTTTGCTTTTCCTTCTTTACTATAATTTAATAAATTTTCCTTATCATCTTTAGAAATAAGGGAATTGTTTATTATATGTGGGGATTGTTATATTGTACCTAACAGTGGCACTCCTTCAGTCTCTATAGGAGGGTCTTTGCACAGAGAAGGATGTAGTCAATTAGAGGACTTGTGCCATGGTTGCCCAACAAGTTCAGTGTTTCTATTAGGTCACAGGTTTATTTGGTGGCTTTATGGTAGGTGTCAGGGACTAAAGAACTTGCAACCCATCTTTTGGGAAACCCATCATACTCATAGATATGAAGTTCAGAATTTAAAGTATCAACTCATTAGACCAACTAAGTTGTTTCAAAATCTGTCAGTTAACCTTCTGTTGACCATAACTTTTCAGTTAACCATAAAGAGAAAACTGAAAACTGGAAATCAGGAAAGCCATTTTGAACACTTTTATCTTTTTCACAGTAAGTTCTCCCTTAAAGTCTGTCCAGAAGGTATCTATCCGTATAATACGAAAAATAGGGTCATTTATTGAAGAAGATACAAGATACAGGAAATGTTGTCCATAGGACAATGACACCTTAGTCCCCTTCAAAGTAGGTACCTTGGGACCTCACACAGTTCTCCCAATTGCCATGAGCCGCTCCATTGTATTTTCCTGAATCTCATCAATGGTCTGAAATCTCTTCCCTTTCAAGGGTGATTTTAGTTTTGGTAAAAGCCAGAAGTTGCAAGGCACCAAATCTGACCTGTAGGGGGGCTGAATCTCCTGGGTGATTTGATAGTTTGCATGAGGTATGATTCATGAGTGGGCACATTGTTGTAATGAAGCTGCCAATCACCAGTTGCCCATAGCTGTGGCCTTCTGAATCATCTGGATAGTTTCCATGGAGGAATAGTCAAGCTTAACACAAAATTTGATGCAGATTTGTTGCTCTACTCACAGTCATTTTGAATGTGACAGCTACACAGTACACATGCTCACTCAGTGGCATCTACCACCCCCGCTGACTAGTACAATGAAGTTGTCCTTGTTCACACATGCACATTCCACTCTACTCTCCTTGACTGTCAGGTTACGTCAATGTCATGCAAACAGTTCTCATTATATTAACAATGGCTGGACTTTTTCCAAACAGACCTCATATGTGGAAGGATATTCCATTTGGGGTTGCATGGGTTACAACTCTTCCTTTGCAATTTGGTCTAAAGTTGTTGAAACCAAGACACAGTGCACCTTCTGTTATTTCTTTTTCTACTGATAAACTGGTATCTCCTCAGGTAGAAGAGTAGTTGTCATTTTAAGCAATATCTACTGTTTTCAACAACCTTCAACCTAGCATGCCAGCATGTGTTCTGATGTGTCTCTGAACCAGGGCAGAAGTATCAGACTAAAAAATGAATTAAATATGCAGGGCTGAGGCACTGTGCAGAATAAACCCCATAGGCAGTTAACTGGACAACTTCATGGGTGGGGGGGTGGGGGGCAGAGTAGGACAAGATACTAATTTCACCTATTTAGAAGAAAACTATTTCTTCTTTCTGTTTTGATATCTTTAGCAGCCTTAAAGAAGAGCTTGCAGAAGCTGATCAGTTACATTTTCAAAAAAAGGGGGCCTGCTCTGAAGCACTGTGGAGGCTATCTGCTCGAGCCTTGTACTAGAAGTCAGCATATTTTAGATCCAATCCCCTGTAATGCTAAGAAGGTCCACATCCTTGAGCGAGACTCCTCTTGCACTCTCTGGCCAAAAGATCGAGGGAAAGTGTTGCACTAGGTTGATAAAGTCACCAGGTCTAACATGCTTGGATTTGATTCCATCTCAGTTTCCTTTTAAGACTCAAATTCCCTTCACACTTTTCTGAAGCCCAGTTGCCCCCTCTGGGTCATCACTCACTCATCAATGATGTAATTCCAAAGATTCAAGAGAAGGTTCAGGATTATTCTGGTGCCCTTCACTTTCATCCATAAACACTGTTAAATAGTTTTATAGTGTCTCCAGCCTTCTGTTGGAGGGTGCAATAATGAATTCCACCCCTCAGCAGAGTTTGGGTTTGCATGACTCTGCTGAGGAGGGAAGAAAGGAATCTCTGTCTGTGTCTGGGAATGCATAGTGACAAAGTGATCCACCAACCCAGCTCCCAAATGGGCTTATAATTCTACAGTCAGCCAATCACCTCTAATTGCTAGCAAGAGTTACATTAACAATGACTTTGATGTTAGATTTTTAATAATTCTTCTGCTGCCAATTACACTGGACTGCCACTTCACCTGTCAATTGGGCCACAGGAACGTGTCCCTCAGTACCAGTGAAAAATTTCTGTCCCAGAACAGAGTATTGAAAGTTCAAAAGGAATAAGTGAGCACAATATTTCTTCTCCATTATCATACTGCCTTTAAGATAAGACTCTTATGTTTAAATGTAGGTCAAAGAGCAATTTTAGAAAAGATCATTCCACCTGTGTGGTATGTGTGTATTTCTTTTTAAACATCCATGATATGTTTAAGAAAATATTTATTTTGAAAACTCACAGCACACAGAATGACATTTCTATCCAGGCAAAAGAGTTAATCAGTGGTGAATCAGAACAACACAAAGCGTCTTCCAGACCAGGTTTTTGATTTGTTCTCTGGGGCTTGCAATTTTAATTGAATTATTTGGGTGCCATTGCTTAATAAAATTATACAAATTTCAGGTGTACAATTCTATAATACATCAGCTGTATATTGTACTGTGTGTCCACCACCCAAAGTCAGATCTCCTTCTGTCACCGTTTATCCCCCATATACCCTCTTCTACCTCCACCCTCTCTCCTTTCTTTCTAATAATCACCACACTGTCTTCTGTGTCTATGAGGTTTTTGTTTTTTGTTTTGCTTAATCTCTTCTCCTTTTTCACCCAGTACCCCACCCCCCCTTCCCTGAAAACATTCATTCTTTATTAATAGGTTTATTTCCCGCACATAATCCCATTGCAGAGTAAGGTAACAAAGATCATCACTGCCAATTTTGAAAAACCACGTGATGCTTATAAAACAAGAACTAATGACTACTGGTTGTCTCCTTTTCTGTCAAACCAAAAGACCATGACAGCCACTTCTTAAGCACTTAGGATTCTAGTCCAAGGGTCTTCCCAGAAGTCACACCCAAATTTTGGAGGAAAATGGTATCAAGTTTAAAATCAGGCAACCATGCCACCAGTGTTACTTAGGAAAAAAGGGAGACACACTACAGAAATCATGCTGACGGGGATGGGGATATAGCTGGAAACTCTACACACCATAGACTACAAAGTCCACATGTAAGTATTCTCTGAGGGGAGAAAATAAAGGAGAAAGGCAAATTTCAAAGTGGTCACGTTTTGCAGTTGGTCATAAGTCTAATTTACTCTTATGCTGGAAAATTCTAGTTATAACAGAGTGATGATGAAATAAGGGGGATTTGAAATTAAACAGATTCAGATTCAAATCCCACCTCCACCTATTCTTTACCGGTAGTGTGATTTAACCAAAGTATTTAATTTCTTTGTGTCTTCATTTCCTCACCTGTAAATATGGATAATGTCTACCTTGAAAGATTAATCACTCTGGGGAGATTAATTAAAATAATATGTGTAAAGTGTTTACTGCTGTGCTCAGCTCATATTAAACACTCAAGAATGGTAGCTTGTATCATTACCGGTATAGTACAAACTGCCTGACATCAAGTGTCCTTAGTCTACCTTCACAGACTGCAGGATGTAGCGAAGCTTACAATAAGGTGTATAACCCCAAGAGGCACAGCTGAGGAGAGATCCTGATTCCATCACTTTAATTTTGAATGCCCCTGGAAAACTAGGTTCAAGCTTTGTTACCTGCCTTTAAAACATCTCTGCCATATAGGTCATTATAGAGATATACAGAATAAATCATTTGAGATACTTAGTAGGTTTTGAACATAATGTTACTATTTTTGCCTACTTCTTTTTTCCTAGTCATTGACTACATAAATTGATGAATATCATATATTTCCCTTACTCATCTATCTTATACATCTTACATAATTTATTGTATAAATATACCTGTGTTTCTACCAACACAAATACATCACTTTCAGTTAAGAATAAATTAGAATTTCATAAGATTTACATAATGCTTTTCTGATACTGGACAATTAAAAAATGAGGTCATGTTGATGCCTTCAGTATCTGGTCAAATCACCCACTTTCCACTAGGTGGCAGACCTTGTTAAAAAGTTACAGAAAAAGAAAAAAGAAAACTGAGTCTTCCAAAACTGACCAATAGGTGTCTCTTTGAAACCACATATACCTGAAGTGTTGTATAAAATATAAATTCAACATTTTCTACAGTCTTTTTTGCTCCTTGTAGAGATAAGATCATCAATACTTCCCATAAGGTGCAAACAAAACCTTGAAGAGAAAATATCTTCTACCTTGCATAACACATTAATCATATTATAGTCACCCAAAAGGAAATGGAATTATAAAACCATTAACTAGGAATACAATTCTAAATACAAGTGATTTCTTCTGAATACAAGTAATCTGTCACAAAACAAATCTCATTAAAATGTTGGTCCCATGTTTTATAAGGTTTCCTGTTCGAAGTGATCTTAAATATTTACTAATCCTCTATGATGGTGCTTATTGAGTTAATAGAATTAGAGCTAACCCCAGATAGGCAGAAACACTAGTGGCTTTTAGCATGATGAGTACGGCCCTGGGAACACGCCGGAAACAATAGAAATTCCTAAACAGCAGAGGGACATCCTGACATCATTTGTTTGCTATTGTTTTTTCAATTCACGCGCGCACACACATACACACACACACGCATTCACATTTAGCTCTGTTAACATCACTAAGTAGATACACTTAAGTATGTTGGGTGTGTATACAGTTCCATCCACATCCCCAGAGAAATGAGGTTCTCCTTATCATGAAGCTCAGAATATAGAAGTAGAGTCCTATGCTCACTCTATTTTCTCTTTTATTTTGAGAAATATTTACCCTTAAATCCTAAAAGAAATAAGGAAAGAATATTAAGTACAGTCTACAGAGAGAGAAACACATGCACTACAAAAAGACATTTATTTCTCTTTTAGGGGTTGGTTTACCTTATCTGAGGTTTAATTATGAATTAGGAATATAAATTAAATATGTAGATATGTATACAAATATGAATATATACAAAACCATGAGATGATATCACATTTTTGTCACTAAAACTTCGAGGTTATGTGCAATAAACACTTCGTTACTATCTAGTTGAAAAATTATTAATGCATTGTAATATTCTCCAGGTATCGCAGTCAAACTAGCAATATTCCACAACTGCATATCATTCAAGGTAATTAATTTTCCCCCGCCCACTGCAGGGTGATCACATGCCACAAACTAACGCTAGAAATAGATGTGCATGTTAGGAGCCAGGGCACAGCACAAGATGGAGTTTTCTGCGTCTGCCAAGCCATGGTTTCTTCTAGTGCTAGATTTACTCCATTTCCCAAACTTAGTAGTCAATATCTGCCTGGCTTTTAACATACCTAAATACCTAAATGCACACAGATCTTTGTGCAAAGTAAATAAACCTAAGGTACATTCTCAAACCTCATGAATATAATTTATCTCCCTATTTGGCAAGGTAAAGCTATCTCTTTCACAAGAAAAACTGGGTCCAGGAAAAATCCCACCAGTAGAAGAGAGCCTGTGGGGAAGGGCTGGCCCTCCCAAGAGGTCCCAGACCTTTAATTTACAAAGTTCAGAAAACAGAGAAAATAAGAGACTATTAGATGAGTCACATCAAGTCACATCCTAATAAAATTCATGACAATTAAGGAATTATATTGTATGGAATTCTAATGCCCCATATACCCCATAGAAGATAAGTAAAGGAAAGAACTCTCTAGTGTGGTTCAACCACAGGGAGGGATATTTTTTAAGCCCCCACTTCCCCTGTGATAACCAAGTTCTTTTAGGAGCCAGGGTCTCAGATCTGAGAAATTGCCCAGAGGCAGTACTTTCCCTCCTTTCCTCGTTTTTCTCTACTGCACATTTAACTGTCAGGAGGCTAAGGGCTGAGTCTGTGCCTTCCCTACTGCCCACCAGACTCACCCTGGCTGGGCTGAGTGCAGGTAATATCACAGGACAAGTTCCCTTTTCTCGCTATTCCAATGACCCTCATTATGTCAACCTAAGACTAATTTCTTACATTAGCAAAACCCACTTGGGTTTGTTTTGCCCAAATGAAGCATTTTTAAACCTAGTATCTTGTGGTTGTCTTAACAAAGAGTTCTGTCCTTGGGCGAGAGGGAGTTTTTTAGTCAGTGACTAATGCCAACTTTTCCAGATGATCCCTCTGGCTTGCAGGACGAGAACTTTCCATCTTGTCTTAGGAGAGCCCTAGCAGTTGGGCTTTGGGTGGGGACCTGACTTCCCTTCTCCCATTCTTACCAGACCATTCTGGCGCCAGATGCCCTCTGCTGTGTCTGAGCAGAGCACCTGTCTGACTCACGCTATCAGCGCTCAGGCTCTCCCTCTCCTGACAGCAGACCAGACCTCACACAGGGCTACGTGTGACTAGTTGCCACGCAGACCTGTGTAATGACATGCCTCATACAAGATCCTGAACACTATGCACTTGTCTCAGTAGGTGTGGTAACACGTCCTGACTCTGATTTGTATCATGTGTGATGAGTCCCCTTGGACATGTAGTGGGAGACTTGGCTCATTATGCATTTGTAATCCAAATTCAAGTTTGTTTGTTTTTTTCAAGCATGGTGAATTACTGTTAAATATTTTAAATAGAATTTTATAATACTCACTTTAGCAAGTTATTCTGTTATAGCTACCAACAAGTAAAAAACAAAAGAACACTCTTCACTGTTGCGAATAGACTCTGTATAAAGTGAAAGGAGGAAATAAAAGCACATGGCAGTTTGTGTTTTGTCAACTATGCTATATCTCTAACAAAATGTGCCTTTTGCAGGAAGTAGGGTGGAAAGGGCAGGAGGACTCCTGTTTCAATAAACCAGAGTCCAGATCTGAACAACCCCTTACAAAAAGTAGCAAGCTCAGAAAACTTGCTCTGAATTATACTCCAGTTTACAGTTTGTGGAGGAATCTAATGGATATTCACATATTCCTGTCTCCTACAAATACCGTTCCTTTTTTTAACATAAAGATTCACCTAAATTCCTTTCTCCAACATTTAAATTAGTAATTGTTGGAAGAAGAACAAAGCAATCATTGAAATAGCTCAGAAAACCTGTGAGCAAGCATCCCCCACCCGCAGTGGGCAGGCTTGTTTTCGCATCCCGAGATTACGAAGTTAGGCAGTCTGCAAGTCTCGACTTCCTCGCTGTTATTTTCCTTTTTACTCTTTCCTTCCAGCACCTGTTAGAAACAAGCAAATTTGTTCTTCCCTTTATCTTTTAAGTAAAAGGTGGGGATAAAAGTCTGGAATGGGTAGAAATGCTTGAAAATACAGGTGAAATTTTACTTTTAATTACTTTTTGTAATATACATGTTGTCTTAATACATGTTATAAAGATAATTATAACAAAGCTGAATTAAAATTTTACATGTTTACATATTTACATATATCTAAACAAATGTTTAGGAAGGCTTAAGAAATGTGCATTAGTAGGGTTTCTTTTTAAAAAATGAAGTATTGTAAAATTTTTATACTTTTGACATACTCTTTTTTATCTTATTTTTTATTTTTCATTTGAAATCGTTTTTGTTTATGCTATTACAGTTATCCTAATTTCTCTCCCTTTGCACCCTCTGCCCAACCCATTCCCCATTTCCACAGTCAATCCCCACACTGTTGTAATTACTTTTAAAATGGGCCATTTTGAATACTTTTATATTTAATACTACATACAAAATTAGAGTATTTTTGTTGGTTACTGTACTAGTTTCTTAAAACTTTAACAAAGCAGTTCTCATAACGACATCCTTGCTTTATAAACACAATCTAGGAAACTAGTAGTCACTGCGATGACTATTGATGGTTTTATACTGGTGAAAATATAGCACCATATAAGGGCAGATAAATATTGGAAATAAAATAATTAATTGTCTCTAAATACCTATTCACGTTTTCTCCCCCATAAAATACATAGTTACACATGTATGAAAAGACTTAAAACTCTTGTCAAATGCATTTGAGGGAATTTTTCATGGCTCCTAATGAGAGTTTTCCTATTGGCCCCTGTGCCCCCACTCTCCCCCGCCCCCCACACAGCAGTTTCCCAGTTCTTCCATAAGCAGGTTTTTCACGGGCTACAAAGCATTTCTTTCCAGCCAGCATAGCTAATACGGTGACATGATTACTTAATTTTCACGTGGAAGTGCAGCCTCTGGCTTTGCTGAGTCTTAAAGACATGAAGTGCATTCCCAGCATTCAGGATACGCCAGGCATGCGGCCAGAGCCACTTTACAGACCCAGGGAAGCCCCCCACGGGAGGCGCCCTTCCTCACTCACAGGGGCTTTTGTCTCCTCGCTTCTACCTTCCTTTTCTTTCAAAAGCCAAGAGTTAATTGTTTGGTCTCTGCACAAGTAAAATGTCTCTAAATGCCACTTCCAAATATAGGCTCTCATTAACAGCAGAGGCTGACCTAGGATCTTGTAGGACACCCCTTCCTGCCTCTAGCGAACATTTTGTCCCATTGCATTTGTTTAACCCGACATATGGAAGCCAGGCCCGTTTTAGAAATCACTGTTCCTAGGACTATCTAGTGCTCAGAGAGCACGAATAACTGCCAGAGCCAAAGAAGTGAAATTACCTCTCTTGAAAATACTTAAGCACTTTTTTTCCTCTCCACTGAAATTCTGAAGAACAGCCCATTTTGAACGAGAATAATTTAGTCTGACAACAGATTCTTCCTCTGTTCACAGCTGTCCCAGAGGGAGGAGCTGAAATCTGAACCTCTCAGCTGTGATTGGCTCCTTCTTGCAAAAGACAGAAAAAAAAACCCACCCAGCCAAAAAACGGGCTTAGTTCGTAAAGGAACCAGGCGACTTCAGAGGTGCCGGCTATCCCGCTGCCGCACCTGAGCGCGGCCCAGCCCGAGCCCCGCCGGCCGCGATGATATAGGGACCGCCCGCGTCTTCCCGCCGGACCGTTATCCGCGCCGGGCGCCCACCAGACCCGCCGGCAAGATGCCGCGCTCCTTCCTGGTCAAGAAGCATTTCAACGCCTCCAAAAAGCCAAACTACAGCGAACTGGACACACACACAGGTAAAAAAAAAAAAAAAAGAAAGAAAAAAAAAAGGAAAATAGGAGAAGAAGAAGAAGGGGAGGGGGATAGGAGGGAAGGGAAGAAAGAAGGAAGGAAGAAAGGAAGGGAGGAAGGAAAGAAGGGAGGAAGGAAGAAAGGAAGGAAGGAAAGAAGGAAGGAAGTTATATTTATATACATATATAAATATAGATATGTATTACAACTCAGATACTATTACGAAAGAAGGAACTAGTAGGTTGTTTTTCTTTTAAATAATGTCCTAAAAGAGAGTTCAAATTATTTTGGCCATTTAGAATGAATTTTAATTGAAAACTTTTAAAACTTTTAACTGACAAGGAACACTTCATTCAGCTCTTGCAACTTCATTTTCAAAGCTTGTATGTACATGCATAATGAATATAAGGAAGATGAGTAACACAACATGCAACTGTTAATTTATTGCTTTTTTCTTGTAATAAGGCTCCTTTCCTATAGAAAGCAGCTTGATTTACACATATCTTGGTATTTACAGTCATAAAACCTGCAAATGGAACCCATACATAAAATGGAACACAACTTTTATGTCTCTTTAAAAGTGCAGTAGAAGTTCATCCTTCTCAGTGGGGACCGTAAAGGCACCCCTCTGGCTGTTCTCACTGACTGCAGAGCCTGGGATGGCTCCTGTCACACTGTGTATGCAGGAAGCATAGGTGTACATTAAGTACAGTGACTACTATGTAGCAAAGAGGCTGAAAATGAAACAATATCTTCTTCATTATAAAGGCCTGTACGTTTTGCCAAGTAGCTTCTTGGTGTATATTTAAAGTGATGCTTTACCCTAATCATCTTTCCTTTTTTCCCCCCAGTGATTATTTCCCCATATCTCTATGAGAGTTACCCCATGCCTGTCATACCACAACCAGAGATCCTCAGCTCAGGAGCATACAGCCCCATTACCGTGTGGACTACGGCAGCTCCATTCCACTCCCCACTACCTAATGGCCTCTCTTCTCTTTCTGGATACGCCTCATCCTTGGGGCGAGTGAGTCCCCCTTCTCCATCTGACACCTCATCCAAGGACCACAGTGGCTCAGAAAGCCCCATTAGTGATGAAGAGGAAAGACTACAGTCCAAGCTTTCAGACCCGCATGCCATTGAAGCTGAAAAGTTTCAGTGCAATTTATGCAATAAGACCTATTCAACTTTTTCTGGGCTGGCCAAACATAAGCAGTTGCACTGTGATGCCCAGTCTAGGAAATCTTTCAGCTGTAAATACTGTGACAAGGAATATGTGAGCCTGGGCGCCCTTAAGATGCACATTCGGACCCACACCTTACCTTGTGTCTGCAAGATCTGTGGCAAGGCGTTTTCCAGACCCTGGTTACTTCAAGGACACATTAGGACTCACACTGGTAAGAGAAAACGTAGACAGGAATGTTACTCTCTATTAGACTGAAGCTCTGGGCTGGCTGTGGGATTTGCATTGAGTAAGTGACCCAGTGCTTTTAATGATGGATGATCATTTATAGCTACTTCCTGGTGACTCAAAAGTCCTTGGAGCACAAACCGCTTCGTTTCTTGTTAATAGCCTCTGCTCCAGAGACTGCAAACAGGATTGAGACTTTGGAAAGTAGATTCAGAAAGTTTGGTCTCAAAGATCAGTTAGCAAATCAGGAAAGATGTACTTGAATGTGTGTTCTGTGAAACTGCTTCCAATAATCAACAAATATAAATGTTGCTATCTCAATCAATTTGTTTGATAGCTAGATGAAGGGTTTTCCTATAGTTTTCTGTTAGTAACATTCTTACTGTGATATCTATCACCCCATAGCAAGTTGCATACTTAGAAGTGAATTTGCTTTCAGTTGTTTTGCTTTTTGCTGTTGATTTTTTTTTTATTCCTAGCACATTCTGCAGAGAGTCAAGGCATTTATCCAAACTTAGTCATAATACAGAAAGAGGGAAAAGGGGAAATATTGGGAAATGGTTGGGAGGAGCTAAACATTAGCTTCACCTGCTGAAGTAGAAAGTTTTAATTACCGAAAGGCCTAGAAATAAATGAACTATTTCTACATAACTGGCAGCAGTCGTAATAACATGCTTAGTGTGATTTATTTTAATGCAACATTTAAATTTATCTTAGAGTTAGATATTAAAGTAAGTATCTATAATGGGGAATTTTAATCAAGGTTTGCTGCTTCTCATTCTTTTGGCAAAATGTGGTTATTCATAAACGTTATCTGTCTTTACATTTCCTCTGAAAACGCTGACTGTCTTTCTTTCTCCCCCCACTCCACCTCCGCCCCCAGGGGAGAAGCCTTTTTCTTGCCCTCACTGCAACAGAGCATTTGCAGACAGATCAAATCTGAGGGCTCATCTGCAGACCCACTCTGATGTAAAGAAATACCAGTGCAAAAACTGCTCCAAAACCTTCTCCAGAATGTCTCTTCTGCACAAACATGAGGAATCTGGCTGCTGTGTAGCGCACTGAGTGACGCAATCAATGTTTACTCGAGCAGAATGCATTTCTTCACTCCGACTCCAAATGATAAATAAAAGTCCAAAGGCATTTTCTCTTTGCATACTGACCAAATAATGTGTATAGACACACACACACACACACACACACACATACACACACACACAAAGCTGCAAGAGCACGCAATCCATGTGTTTAAAGTTAATCCTTTCCATGTGAAGTTTAAAATTACTATATATTTACTGACAGCTAGATAGAAAGAATAAAAGACAAGCATCTTTCTCTTCAAAGGTAAAGCAAAAAGCACATTGTATCTTTTCTTACTAAGGAAGAATGCAAAGATTTACATTGCTGCCAAATCATTTCAACTGAAAAGAACAGTATTGTTTCGTAATAGAGTTTGTAATAGAATTTGTTATAGGAAGAGAATCTGCCAGACACTATCTCAGGTGACTTATAAACTATTCCAAGTTTACTTCATTACATGTCTAATGTCTGGTTACCATTGTTGAACTAAAGCCTTTTTTGATTACCTATAATGCTTTAAACTGTATTTTTAGGAGAGAAAGGAAAAAAAGAACAAGAACAAAACACAGGAGACTGCATTAAGAGTGTTTCTTTTTGTTATTGTTGTTGTTGTTGTTTTGCCAATAAACAGTATGTGCCTTGGGGGAGGAGGGAGGCTTTGAACATTCCTGGTGCATGCTCCATGTCTTACTTTTTTAAAAGAATTTTTAATGATTTTCTAAAATTAATTAAAGATGGGAATAAGTGCAAGAAAGGATTCTTAGAAACTCAGTAATGTACTTAAACTATTTTAAATGCATACAACACCCTTTCCAAGTGCCTTTTTAAAAATAATTGTATAGTTGCTGAGTCAGTGTAAATTTGTGTTTATTTTTATATGATTGAATGAATTTTGTATGAAAGTGAGAAGTTTTCTATATCTAATGTATCTAAAGACCCTGAAGACTTGTGAAATCATGTTTGTTTTTTAAAAAACAATTTTCAAGGTCCTTTTTTTACAATAAACATTTTTGATTTAAAATCTATAGTTTGTATACTACTTTTAGAGACTTTACTTCCTTCAGGATTAGTAACAAACCACTGCACAAAGAATTGTCTCTTTTGTTAAAAGAAAATGTGAATAGTGTTTTTTATGAATATCAAGTGTTATTCTATGTGTTAGCTTATAATAAACTGCAAGAACTTTTTCTTTACCCTTAAGATAATGCTGTCACCTTCAGAAAGACAATACTGTGATGGTAGTTTGTTAGCAGACCCCTTTAACAAAATTCACACTTTCTGAATGCTGTAAACATTCACATTATTAATAGTCAAGAATCATTTTTAACACCTTGTATTTATGATTATTTTATTCTGTTGGTTTATAAACCAAATTATAATCATTGTAATCTGTGATTACCATATTAGACATTGGATCAGTTTAACATTTTTAAAAGAAATATTATTTACTGAGATGCCAGAGGAAAAAGAGGAAATCTCCATGAAATAATCAGGAAAAAAATGGATTTATCACAGATCACACCAGTAGGAAAATTAAACCATGCAAAGAAAAACCCACGTCTAGTAACATAAAACATGTGATAGGTTTGATGGGAAATAATAGAAAATAATAGAAAGTTAAGTTTTTCCTTTTATGGTATTTTGAACAAGCACCCACCCACACACAATATGTACTTGATAAACTATAACTTGAACAGCATTCCATATACAAGCACATCCCTACCAAATTCATGTGGCCTAACTTGTGTAAAGATGCCAACCATCATGGTCACTGTAACAATGAGCCGAACTGTGTATTTGAATCCAAACCTCAAACTCATTATAAGGATGCTTCTTGCTGCTACAATCACTTCTTTCTGCTATGCTCAGAATGTGCAGAATTATTTTTACTTGTAATGTCCAAATAAAAGCCAGAACTAGTATCTCAAAGATATTAGCTACAGGTTATTAGCAAGGGACCTAAAATGCCAAAACTATTCCCTTAATGTTCATAACAACTCCACTCTATGTTCCATTGAAATATTTAGTCAAAATATAAAAGGAGTGTGCATTTGTTGCAAAAAAAAACCCTTTCAATTTAATATTCTATTTATAATTTTTTGATAGAACATAAAATTGCTAAACTATTCAGAAGAGCAATTTATAACTATAAAATTCATGGCTAATAGACTTATTGGGGCATTCTAAAGTTATAAAAAATACACTTTAGATAGGGTATCTGGTTTAGAAATGATTGCCTGAAAGTTTCCAGTCCAGCTAATGTGTAGAAATACCTTGCAAGAGCAACTGTGAATGAGTCAAACATTCTTGAGGTGATCTGGTTGGTTATCCCAGAAACCATGTCTACACACATTTCCCTCCCTCGTTTGCAGATCTATAAGCAAGTTGTTTCTTGGCACCCAAAGCTTAAATAATATTCAAAATAAAAATCTGTTCATTGATTTAATTTCTTAGTGAAGAATTAGCGTTAACATTTTTGCACTGCATTTCAACTTTGTCCTCAAACATTGTAACTTCATTCATGGTTAAAATATTTTACTGTTATTATGGTAACGTGAGTCTGAATTACTATACATAAGATATTAAGATTTTTCTATAAATTCAGCTCAGTGTTTTTTTAAGAATTTTTAGCATTTTTGCCAAGTCTTTGACTAGATGTCTGCTCTACTGCACTACATAAGACCTGGCTCAAGTGCTAGTTGCTTTGAAATACTTTTCCAAATTTGCTCTTTCTGAGAGCTTTATTTCATTTATAATATAGTACTTACCTCACTACATAGCAATTATTTGTTGATACTTTTCTCTTTCGCTAGACAGAGCATCTTTAAATCATAAATTCCTATTACAAAGTACATCCTCTGGGTCAACACATGTTTATTGATTAAATAAATAGATAAAAACAATAGAAATTGATGAAAAATAGTTTGAAGATATAAAATAAATTCAACATATCTCCCTTTATTGCCAAGACTTCATAATTTTTTAGAGCTCTTCCAAGCAGATTTACTGGTATGTCTCTTAACTTAGCGATGAAACCTCTGTCTGTCAATAAATTGGATGCTCCAAAGGAGCAGATACGGTGCACATGGACCAGGCTTGGTAGACATTCTGAGAGCCTGAGTATTGAAAACTATGGATTTTAATAATAGGTGCATATACTAATAAGCAACCTCAATACCCTTAATATGTTTCATAAAACATAAGGCAGTGTGGTATAGTAGGAAGAGCACCAGCGCTTGAATTCAACATATGTGTCATTGATTAGCTGCCTCACAACTCACTGGCTTTATGTCCTTATGCAACTTAGCTTAACTTATTGGTGTCTCAGATTCTTAAAGTGTAAACTAGGAATAAATTCTCAGTTTTACAATTAGTTATTAAACAGCCTCTTGTACTAATAGACCTTATAGCTCATAATATTGAGTATCTGGTGTTGTTATTAAATGCTTAACATGTACCTGCTTTTGTCCTGGGAAACTTAGGGATGTTATCTTCAATTTCTCTATGAAGTCGGTATTTTACAGATAACGATATTAAACTCAGAGAGCTTGGATAGTGAACCAAGGTAATGAAGGCAGTAAGTCATAAAACTGAAATCCAAACCCAGATTCTTCTGGCTTCAAAGACCCTGCTCTTTCTACCCCACCATGGAAAAGTAGAAACTGCTGAACTACTAGCACAGTGACAAATACTAAGCATGTACTGGTGATTTGTTGAAAAGGAAGATGATAATGTGCCCTGATGTTAAATAATTTAAGGGTGTGTTTAGAAACTTTCTTAATTTGGGAATTCTACAATAATATATCATTTCTTCAGAACCATGTCCCAATTTCTTACTAGAAATTCTGTTGGCTCCATTTCCTGAAGAATTGGCCCTGTAAGAAAGGACACTCACTCTTAAGCAGCTTCCCTAAGTTCTCCTGGAGCATGTGGGCCCGTTTCCTCTAGTCTGCTCTCAGTGGAGATGAAAAGCAGCTGGTCTCCATCCTCTGTACATTAACACTTCATCTTCTGAAGGCCACTGTTACTCCCTCACACACCCACACTCTTCACCCAGGCTTTTATCTTCCTAGACTAAAAAGTCTTCCAAGTTAAACAGTCATTTCTTTCACCACTAAAATGTGGACACTCTGGTGTAATGAGGCAATTATAATATAGAAAAGTCATAGGCTTCTCTGGCTAAGATCCACATGCAATAAGTTGTCTCATTTCAATATGGAAAACATTCCGAGCAAAATCAATTTGAGAATGAATGTTCTGTTCTGGGGAAGTAACAATTCTCAAATAAGGTGACTTTCTATCATTTTTGAGTTCCCATGAGAGACACATAAGAACAAAAGTTTTCCCTTTGCCTGAGATAGACACATATGAATGGGGAAAAAAACTCTCTTATTTTTTAGTAATATATGTGTATAAATGTGAGCACAGGAGTAAATCTATGGCTAAAGTTAAATTTAGTCGCTCAGCCCTCCAGGAAGTAATAATTACTTTGTGGAAGGCATGCATGTATAAAAGCACCAAGCATGGCAACGTTTCCGTTATGGCACTTGGCCAGACCCCCAAACAATTGGAGATTAGAAGAGGAAATGGCAGCATATCCATGTCCACAAACTCCAGAGGGGCTGGTGAGGTATTTATAGCGATGAGTGGGAGAGCTGCTGTGAATAAAAGCCGGGTATGTTTATATATTTTGCACACTAGTTCATTTAATTAAGCTCTTCTGATTATAACGGTCAGTTTAATCCATTCAGCCAGTTTCTTTGGAAATTTGTTGAACTAATTGTGAGGCCCTTTGAATTATCACTAAATAGTGTTTGTAGATAATGGCCAGGGAGACTGGCCTGTCAATCATCCATTTCAGAGGATGAGATGATAGAGAAGGATGGATGACTTTCTCCACAAGTTTATTCTGGGGTTGGAATTCACTTCCCCCTAAGTAAGTAGCATTTGTAGTTATATTTCTTCTACTACATAGTTAGGAGGTAGTAATAGTTGGTTCTGGGAGTAGAAAGGAAAGACTCACATTGAGTCTTTGACTAACATAGTGATACACTCTCAACAAAAATAAACGAAAGGTAATTATATTTCTTAGGAGTGCCAACTTCTGCCTATATATCCATCAGATGTATAGAGGTTTCAAATCTTTCTGTATTCTATTAATGCCTCTATTTAGATTTGGCAGAAAGGATAGCAAAAAGGGCTATCTATCACCTGCAGCCATATGCAATCTCACTGAGCTGCAGGCTTTTAAATCCTGTGATGATCCTGTGACCATCCTGTGCTTGTCAAATTTCAATGTGGACAGTGTCACCTGTGGGTCTTGTTGCTGTCTCAGTTTGGTGGATCTTAGGTGGAACCTGAGAGTCTGCATTTCTAGCCAGCTCTCAGGTGATGTTCATGTCGCTGATTTTTACACCTCACTCCAAGTAGCCAAGCTTTACCCTAAGCTCAGCTCCCAACCCCGTGCCTCTTTTTCCATCCAATGTGAATTCCTCTTCTAATGCAATTCAAAATGTCAGGATGGGTAGCAGTATAACAGTAACCAGATTCACCAGCAGGTGGGGTCTGGAATATTTCTGCATTCCAAGTTTGCCTAGCTGAGGGCAGGGGCAGTGAAATTTCCTCCAAAGCTAGCTTGCTTTCTCCCCAGATTTCTCTGCTCCCCCACAAGTCACACAATGCCATGATCTACATAATAATATGACATGGTCTCTGCTTTGATTTTCAGGTTTCCACTTGAATTTCCTGAGAATGTATGTCTCCAGTCTTGCCCAGTTTTCATCTACTTTTTTAGGGCCCATAACACTTACTGACTCCTTTTAGTTCACTCACACCAAGCAGACTGGACCTTGCTCTCTGCAGAGATCATTCTAAATTTTTCTCCCAGCTTGAAGGACTGCGCACATTAATGAGACTAATTGTAAGGGGAGCCGCTGTTGACAAGCCTCTGGTTTCACGCTGCTGGTCATCACTCAGAATCTCGTGGCTTCCACTGTTGGTGTCAAGTAGGTTCCTACCTGGGCAGTTCATGGGCTTCATTCAATCATTTTCACGGACACCTTGCATAAGCAAGCTGCTTAGGCTATTCCTGCACTATTATATTTTTATAATATTTAACATTTTGCCAAGTGAAAAGTATTTGATGTGTCATTCTTCAATTTTCTAGTTACTTTTATTCACATCATTTTAATTTAATAAATTATAATTTATTAATAATCACATAAATTGAAAATATGCATTCTTAGAGAAAAATTATTTTCTCTGAATTAATGACAAGTAACTCTTCCCTCTCTTTTTAAGTATTTTCATTTCATAATACCTAAACTTATCCAAAATACAATAAAAAGATCAAAGATAATATATACATATATTATTAAATAAATATATATAGTGAAGGAATGCCCTGTTTCTTATAATACAGTACAATCTGGTGAATAGTTTTCACATTATTAATAACATACTGATCACACTATATTCTCTTATAGAGTGGGCTAATTTTAAAACCATGTTTCTTACAATGATGATGGGCACAAAACAATCTAAATCTATGGGACACAGTGAAAGCAGCCCTAAGAGGGAAATTCATAGCATTACAGGTCTATCTCAAGAAACATGAAAAACCTCAAATAAACGATCTAAGTTTACATTTAAAGGAATTAGAAAAAGAACAACAACAACAAAAAAAAAACCCTCAAAGTGAGTAAAAGAAAGGAAATAATAAATATCAGAGCAGAAATAAATGAAATAGATTCTTTAAAAATAAAAAAGATCTATGAAACCAAGAGCTGGTTCTTGGGGAAATACAAACAAGATTAATAAACATTTAACCAGACTCCTCAAGGAAAAAAAAAGAGAGGATCCAAATAAATAAAATCAGAAACAAAAGAGGAAAAGTAACAACTGACAGGACAGAAATACAAAAGATTATAAGAAAATATTATGAACAACAATTTGCCAACAAATTAGGCAATATGGAAGAAATGGATAAATCCTTAAAAACATATAACCTCCCCAAACTGAATCAAGAAAAACAAAATCTGAACACACTGATTACAACTAATGTAATTGTAATATTATTCAAAAAACTTTCAACAAACAAAACTCATGGACCAGAAGTCTTCATAGGTGAATTCTACCAAACATTCCAAGAAGAACTAATGTCTCTCCTTCTCAAACTATCCAAAAAAATTCAAGAGGAGGAAACACTCCCAGGTCATTTTATGAGGCCAGCATTATCTTAATTCCAAAACAAGATAAAGATACTACAAAGAAAGAAAATTATACACCGATATCACTAATGAACATAGATGCAAAAGTTCTCAACAAAATACTAGTCAACTGGATCCAACAATACATTAAAAAGATCATACACTGTGATCAAGTGAGATTTATTTCTGGGATGCAACATTAGTATAATAACCACAAATCAATTAAATTATACACTACATAAACAAAATGAAGGATAAAAATCATATGATCATATCAATACATGCATTTGACAATATCTAGCAACCATTTATGTTAAAAACCCTCAACAAACTGGGAAAAAAAGGAACGTATGTCATCATAAAAGCCATATATGAAAACTTCCCAACTAACATCATACTCAATGGGAAAAAACTAAAAGCACTTCCCTTAAGATCAGGAACTAAACAAGGACGTCCAATTTCATTCTTTTTATTCATCATAGTACTGGAAATCCTAGCCACAGCAGTCACATTTAAAAAAAATAAAAGAAAGAAAGAAAAGAATAAAAAAGTCATCTAAATTAAAAAGAAAAAAGTAAAACTGTCATTATGTGCAGATGGCACAATAGTGTATACAGAGAACCCTAAGGATGCCACCAAAAAAAGAAAAACTGGAACTGATAAATACATTCATTAAAGTAGCAGAATACAAAATAAATCTCAAGAAGTCAGTTGCATTTTAATACAGCAGTAATGAATTATCAGAAATAAAAGCTAAGAAAATAATCCAATTTACAATTGCATCAAAAAATAAATGAAATACCTAGGAATAAATTTAACCAAGGGAGTAAAAGACTTGTACTTGGAAAATTATAAAACATTGAAGAAAAAAATTAAAGTAGATGCAAACAAATGAAAGCATATATCACATTGAAGGAGAAAAAAGTAACATTGTTAAAATGTCCACACTATTCAAAGCAATCTATAGATTCAACACAATTCCTATCATAGCAATGGCTTATTTCAGAGAACTAGAACATATAACCTAAAAATTTATATGGAATCACAAAAGACTCCAAATACCCACAGCAACCTTGAAAAAAGAAAAAAAGCACAAAGTTGAAGGAATGATGCTACCTGATATCAAACTATACTATAAGGCTATAGTAATTAAAAGAGCATGGTACTGGCATAAAAACATATATGCAGATAAATAGAACAGAACAGAGAGCCCAGAAATAAACCCATGCCTTTATGGTCAATTAATATTCGACAAGGAGGCAAGTACATACAATGAGTAAAAACAGTCTATTAAATAAGTGGCATTGGGAAAAGTGGAAAGATGGATGTAAAAAAATGAAACTAGACTATCTTCTTACATCATATATAAGATTAAACTCAAAATGGATTAAAGACTTAAATGTAAGACTAGATACCATGAAAATCCTAGAAGAAAAAATAGGCAGTAAAATCTCAAACATTTCCCTTAGTAATATTTTTTTCTGCTACATCTCCTTGGGCAAGGGAAATAAAATAAAATATAAACAAATGGGACTACATCAAACTAGGAAGTTTTTATGGAGCAAAGGAAACCATCAATAAAATGAAAAAACAAACCACTGAATGGGAGAAGATATTTGCCAATGATACATCTAATAAGGGGTTAACATCCAAAATTTATAAAGAATTTTTAAAGCTCAACACCGAAACAAAACAAAACAAAACAAACAAACAAAAAAACTCCAAGCAATCCAGTTGAAAAAAAACAAAAGACCTCAATAGACACTTCTCTAAATGGAATATACAGATGACCAATAGACAAGCAAAAAGGTGTTCAATATCACTAATCATCAGAGGAATGTAAATTAAAGCCACAATGAGATATCACCTCACATCTGTCAGAATGACTTTCATCAACAAATCAATAAACTAGTGTTGGAGAAGGCATGGAGAAAAAGGAACCCTCATGCACTGTTGGTTGGAATACAGACAGGTGCAGCCACTGCTGAAAATACTATGGAATTTCCTCAAAACATTAAAAATGGAACTGCCTTATAACTCAGTGATTCCACTTCTGGATATATATCTGAAGAAATCTGAAACACTAAATCAAAAGAATACATCTGCCCCTATGTTCACTGCAGCATTATTTACAATACCTAAGCTATGGAAGCAACTTAAGTGCCCCTCAATAGACAAGTGGACAAAAACGCTGTGGTACATTTATAAAATAGAATATTACTCAGCCATAAAAAAGAGCAAAGTCTTACCATTTATGACAGCATGGATGGGCCTAAAAGATATTATTCTAAGTAAAATAAGTCAGAGAAAAACAAATAAATACTGTACCATATGATTTCACTTACATATGGACTCTAAAGCACAATATAAATAACCAACAAAACAGAAACACACTCATAAATACAGAGAACAGACTACTGGTTGTCAGAGGAGGTTTGGGGACTGGGTGAGAAAGATGAAGGGATTGAGAAGTACAGGTTAATAGTTACAAAATAGTCATGGGGATGCAAAGTATAGCATGGGGAACATAATCAATAACAACATAATTACAATGTATGGTTCCAATTGGGTACCGGAAATATCAGGGAGAACACTTTGTAACATATATGATTGCCTACCCATTGCACCGTATGCCTGAAACTAATATAAAATAAGGTTTAATGTAAATGATAATTGAAAAAAATTAAATTTTTTAAAATCACAAAATAAAAATAAATGGATTACACCATGTTTGTTACAACAAAGTATAATGGAGATCACCACGTCCTATGCCTATAAAATGTAAATGAAGTATACATTTAAATTATAAGAGGAAATTCAGCAGGAAGTAACTGAAGAAACGGGCAAGGAACAAATTTAAGGCCTTTGGGGACAATAAAGGACAAAATGACCTAAATCATCACTTTAGCATCTGTTTCTATGTGTTAACATTGAACTAGCATGGACTTCCTTTTAAATGTTGCTCTCCTTCGGTTCCAATTAGCCCAGCCTTCCTTAACCCAATGCTTTATTTTGGATACGGTAACCAATGTTCTGGATATTTACCAGGAGACATGTCCCAGTTGAGAGTGGAATTGCATGTGGGGCAGAGTCAGTGAGCGCACTTGGAGCATCTGCTTGTCCGTGGAGCTGCACGTTTCTACCCTTCTCCTGATTGTGCTTGTCCAATGTGTGCTTCGGGTTTGTTCCTAAACACAGGTCATAATGATAAGTCATATCTATTTGTAGATAAAGACATTCTTTTGAGTATAAGCCTAAATCACACTGCTGATTCCCCACTGAAGCATTAGTGGCTAATGGTTCCCCGACTCCATCTCCTGCAGCAGGAACAAGGAGTATGCTCTGAATCTGGCCTAGCTCAGTGGGAATGAAAGCCCCTCCCAACCTCCTCATGCTCTGAAGACAAGCAGAAATAGAGAAGCTGGGCCCATCTCTCTCCAGGTTCAGGATGAAGTGGATAAAAGCTGTCTTATTGCCACCAGAGAGCAGGAGAAGGAGACTCCAGAGTCCACCCACAACGGAAAGAGAAAACAATGGTGCGTGGATAGCATTGCATCAGTGGCTCTCAAACTTCAGGCAGCACTGGGATTAACTAGAGGGCTGCTTAAAATACAAATTTTGGGGTCCGACCCCTAGAGTTTCTGAATTAGAAAATGTGTAGCGGACCTAAGAAATTTCATTTATAACATCTCCCGTAAAGCAGACACAACTGGCCTGGGAACACACTCTGAGTAGAGGGTAACAATGATGGGAGGTTGGGTAGGTAGCGCCAGCTTGGCTGCCCTAGTTAATCATGTGCTGCCAATCACATGCCATATGTAAGTTTAGAATTCCTTCTCTTTCCTTTTGCTGTTCATCGTATCCTACTATTTGCCAATAACTGTATTAGGTGTCATTGGGAAGATGCATTGAATGAAGACCTCTTGGTAAAAAAAGAAAAACAAAAAAAAGCACAAACTATTTTTTGCATGATTTCAATTTTATAATAAGTCTTTTTAAAAATAGTTTACAGCACTGGAACTTTGACAGAGCTTGAAATTAAGCTGACAAAGTATATACTGTAAATATAGAGGGGTAAAGGGTGGGAACTACCCTGCATGATAAAAATTTATTTTATTTAATGAAAGAAAAAAAGTATAGCTTTCATAATGATAATGATTTCTTTATAAAATTGAAATGGGTGCGAACCCAGGCCTATTTTTTCGTCATTTTAAATCATTTTCTTGAGTTTATAAGATAAAATGAATGAACTTGTTTGTTGTAATCGGGCTTTTACTGGTAGGATGAACACTGATCAGCTACAGATTTTCCTTCATGAACTTTGCCAGACAAATCCCTCTTGGATTCTGTGTTTTAAATCAAAAGATGTAAAAGGATCTTTTGTGTTACTGCTTTCCTGAGGCAATAAAAAGGCAATAATAAAGAATTAGAAGAAAAGATGATTCTAAAATGTAACTTTCAGACTTTTACAATTTAGGAAAATCTTGACAACTCCAGGGCTGAGCTGATGCCAGTGGGTGCTGGCCAGACCTGGGGCCAGGCCTGTGCCTCTTCAGGATGCCAGCTCCCTCCTCTGGCTTTGCCAACCATGAAATAGCCCAGGTAATTTTCCATAGAGGTGTCCTGATTGATTTTAAAGACAAGCGCTTTTTTTTTTTTCCAATTTCTAATCTTAAGCAAAAATGGAGCTTCATTTTTATTTATCTTACAGAAATTGCAGTTAGGCCATTTGAAATAATAGTGAAATGAAAAACATTCATGACACTTTTGAAAAACATATCAGTGTAACCACATTCTAATCCAGGCCACTCAGGTCTTGTTATATCAGCACAGGGTGTAACAGGGCGAGCAGGGCTCTGTAGTCAGACTGACTGACCAGGATTCAAGTTTCAGCTTTACCACCTGTATTACAAGGTGCGTGAGCTGTACTCAGTCTGATCATCTATATGGGGGAGACAATTCCTGAATCCAAGTGGGTGAAGGCAAATATATTGCATGAATCTATGACAAGCACATAGCAATGCCACACACAGTGGAGCTCAAAGTATTATTTTCTCAAAGTTAAAATTGGTTTTTAAACTATACATACCAATACTCAGATGGAAGCCAAAAATGTGCGTTTTGCTCAATGAAAACATTATTTTATTCTGTCTATTAGAAAAAGGCACTCCTCCTTTCTCCATCAGTGTCTCTCATCTGCTGCTTGTCACTGTTTAACATAAAATCACCTAAGATGAGTAAAATCAGAGAATCAACCATATAACCTTAATGAATTAAAGCATATGGATGGTATGCACATAAGCCTCACTGTCTCTTCTGTTATGATGCAAAATCTGAAGAAGTCAGAGTGATATCCTCATGTTTACAAACCACAGAAATGTACAAAAACCTCTTCATCATCCAATGAGTTTGGCCAGAACTTTGAAAAATTGAACTTTCTATATGATGCATTTATATAACCTGCATGACTCTATGTAAGTATAAGTTACTTCTGAAATTAAAAATAAACATTTAAAAAATCAAAAGGCAGAGTTCTTTGTGTATCTCCTACTTTACGTCCAAAGTTTTGCTCATAATGTGTTCTCTCCCTATGTATTTTACTCATTATCTGAGTATATATCAAAGATAAAGTATTTTTTAAGAAGAAAGTAATTTCCATTTAATTAAGAAGATTAACATGATATGCAGATGAAAAATATTTTGAAGCAGAGTTGAAAAGGAATATTAGAAATAGGTTTTTAACTAATGTTTTTAGTAAATACAATTGCCATTGACACCCATGAATTCTACCTGTCAAAGTTCTCACCTGTAACTGGACACTAAAACAGGCAATAAGTTACTAGAATGTATCAACCCTTTGGTTGAAAGTGAAATAAGTGCACGGATAAATAACTCCAGGGGTCCTCCACAGGAATCAGAAAGTCACTACTTATTTAAGTGCCGCAGAATCCAAGCCAAGAGAAGGTACAGCACAGGATGGCTGTGAATGAGGCCCAACACAAAATTGTAAATTTTCTTAAAAGATTATGAGATTTTATTTTGAGATTATGAATCACAACGTATTTAATGTGTGGTCCAAGACAAGTCTTCTTCTTCCAGTGTGGCACACAGATGCCAAAAGGTTGAACACCCCTGGCTGGCCTCTGGCTGCCCTTATGAGGAACTTCCTTTCCTGAGAAAAAAGTATATGCCACCTATAGACCACATGATTTACTCTAACCTTCTCCCAAGTCACCCATAGCCTTCAAAACCAGCACATTAAAGATCATTCAAAGTCAAAGGTCACATTTAAGACATTTAAAAGTGCAATGATAGCCTTTTGTTCTTTATAAGCATATTCTTACCCCTGTGTGAAGCAGAGCACTTAAAGTTCCAAATTAGTAACTTTTAATCTAAAAAATTAAAAAATGTAAGTTCAAAAGCAAAATAAAATATTTTATTGGAATACTACTTAATATTTAAATAGACCATAGATATTTTTGGATTGTTCAGCCTGAGTGAAAGTGAGGTTTGGAAGCTGGTGTTCTATTGGTGTTGAGCACGTGGCTTTTATTATCAAAGTTCTTTCCCACCTGAGTGATGCAACCACACCAATGTCACAGCTCTCCAAAGAATGTCAGAACAGTAATCAAATTAGTTTTTAAACCAAGACAACTCTGCAATACTTTTGAATTAACTCAATTTAAAATAACAAGAAATTTAAAAATACTTAAACTAAACTAAAATAAATTTAAAAATTGAGCTGAATATTGGCAGCAAACCCACTTAAAGTTTGACATCTGATACCCACCAGTGTCCACCTTGGCTCTTTTCTATAAGTTAACTCAGCTAATTCAGTTAAGTAACAAAGTACCAATCCTTAAAACATTTACAGAAGGGAAGAGAAATATGTGACTGGAACTTGATAAGGTGCTGGGTTTCACTCTTTCTCATACAAGTAAAAATATAAAAATTTAAAAAAATAAGCAATCACTGGGCTTTTAGATTTAGGTTAGCCACTGCTCAACATTATCAACCATGGATCCCACTGAACAGAGTAGGATCTGAACCCAACTTAATTCAGTCAGTTCATCTTCGGAGAGCATCAAATTAAAAAAAGCAACAACAACCTCAGTAAACTATATCTAAACTTCAATATTTTCTTATTGTACAAAAGAGCATTTTATATCTATTAATTGCAAAATTATATTTTGTCAAGTAATACATAAACACTGAGAAGACTATAAAGATGTTAATATCTGATATTTCTGGTATTCCATTTAATTCATTTCCTCTCATAAATAATTTTCTCCTAAATATATATGAGAAGAACCCAGGAAACTAACTTTTCTACCACAAAAACTCCATGGCCAACTTATTAGCCATACAAAATAATTTGTTCCCTAATGGGTTACTCATGTCCCAGGTACCAGCACATGGAGGAAGGATGGGAGAAGCTGCACTGGAGGATTGGTAGATCTTAGTAAATCCAGAAAGTGCTTATTTAGGAGGTCATGCAGAGAAATTCAAATAATTCTGATTTCATACTGGACATCTCTAAGAGGAATATCTGATAAGGCTGTGGCTCTAGGTTTAGTCTCTAATGAATGAGAAAATTTAATAGGAGAGAATTTATGACCCACTGGTTCAACTTCCAAGGGAGACATAAGGTTACTGGATAAGCAATCACGTGCGATATCTTGTAGTGCGTTCATGGAAATATCCCACTCCTGCAACCAGGATAAAGGATGGCAGACAAGCACAGAGCAGAATTTTTACTTCCTAAATAAAATAATTTAACAAAAAATATTTTCTTAGCACATGACACCAAAGGCAACTTCTATACATATTAAGGCATTACCCAAATGAATAAGCCAGTGATTTTCAACCTTTTTATCTCATGACACACATAAACTTATTACTAAAATTATGTGGTATGCCAAAAAAATATTATATTTTTGCTGATCTGACAAAAATTAGGTGTAATTCTTATTGATTTACAAAAGATAGTAATGAGTAATTACCTACAGTTTTTGCTCCAAAGTGACTTTAAAAAAAACACATCAGATACCTATACTTGTATATATGGATTTCTAGTACCAAGAATTAATCAATCAGACACAACCTCGTTATGCAATGTGACCAATAAGATGCAATTCTCTTTATCACCAAAATATTTATGGTTCAAGGCAGAGCACTCACACGGGAGGACTGTTGTTGCATTGGCTGTTGTTATTTTTTTATTTGTTAATCTGAGGGAAAAGAGGTTAGTGCACCTGACTAAATACTCAGATATTACAAGTTTTAAAAATTCTTGTGGCATACCAGTTGAAAATTCCTTCTATAAGTTTTGTTGATCCCTCAAAAAATAAATGGTTTGTTTTAATTTATATATATGCACACACCAAAAATACTGAACAATTTATAGTTTTCTAAACAAATGAAACTCTCATACATCCTGTGCCTACCATCTCTAGTAACCCATTGTACTTTTTATGTGTCTGCCTAATTTCTACACATTCTTGGAATGTTAGTTCAACGTGCTGTCTCCTCGAAGAAGCCTCCCCTGACTTTCCCAGACCTACAAATTTTATCATCTCTCTATTGCTGCTACACATAGTACATAATCTACATTATAATCATTTGCCTATGTGCCTATCTCCTCCCTAGACTATGAATTCTTGAAGGGTAGAGACTGAGATCACATTTTCACCTCCCAACACCCTGCATATTCTTGGGACCTAAAATACGAGCAGAAAATATTTATCACAGGAATGACAATTTTGTCCTCAAGTAGACATAATCTACTTTATTGTGGGAATAACTTCTCATTGTCAGCATTTAATGGCATTATAAAACACCTTAGATATGAAACAATGCAAAATGCAGATGTACATGTGTGAGCAATCAAGTTACTGTTTCTCCGTGCAGGAGCATTTAATCAAACTTTCACTACGTTGATGCATTTTTAAAATCCTCATGTTCTAGCCCTTATTTCCATACCTCCTTCACAGAAAACTTAAAGGCATGATTAAAAAACAACAATTCTAGTGAAAGCTATATTTTCAACTTTGTGAGGCTTCTTTGTCTCTCTGTTGCTCTCTGTCTCTTTCTCCCTCTCACCATCTCTTTTTCTTTCTCCATATATGTTGGGGAGGAGAAAATATATGAGATTTTCATGATGTGGTCTGTGCTCTATGTTTCTTATAGGTCGTGCCCCTGGTTTCTTGTTGTCTTGAAAATCAGCCTTCAGAATGATTCACCTGTTTGACTCTTTCATACCCTTAATGGTTCTACAAATAGCAGTTACCTACTACCTGTGTCTGTCATCGGTCATTCTGCCTAGGAAGAAAAATTGTGCTTCGCCTCAAATCACCTTTACTTGTGCATAGATTTAGTACACTATCTACATTTCTGGGGTGTGTGCACGCACGCGTGCGTGTGTGTGTGTGTGTGTTATACAGAAGCACCATCATTATATAGAGGCCTTTAGGCTGGCAGCCTTGATGCAATGTTCTGTCTTTGAAAACCCTATTTGGAACATTAGAAACATCTGGAGAAACCACATTTCCATGTTGAAATAAAGATAAGTTGTCATTTCTGCTACTCATTTTGAATTTATCCCACAGCCTGATTAGAGGATTTTGTCCAGGACAAGTTATAGAGTGTAACTAAAGATGAAGAAAAAAACAGTTTTAAAGAAAGAAAGAAAAAAAAAAACAGGTTAGAAAACTGATTCTGTCGCATCTACTAGGCGTTTCCTTAACTACCCCTCCAAATATGCTTGCTTCATCCCAATGAATGGGCTCCTGGGACAACTTGAACTGCAGACACTAAGGTCCAGTGTAGCCATAGGACCCTAAACAGGCACATTTACCAGCTTTTATTGACTTTCCATCTACTGAATTTAAACAATAATTTAGACTTGTGCCTAATAATGCATGTATTTTGACATTTAGAGAAATGCAGTGTAAACAAAAGGTCTCAGGTTGATCTTCAAGAATCATCTTTTCTGTTTTACACGTGTTTGTTTCCTGAGGCCTGTGATTAAAACCACCATGCTTTTTGATGTGTCCCCCTTATCAAGAGACAGTGATACATTTTGGTAGAAGTTCATCTAACTGGAGCAGGCTCCTGGTGCGCAGCTCTCTTATCCTCTAGGCAGTCACTGCACTGAATTCCATGATTCATGGCCTTTGCCCAGAATAACCTGGTGCTTATTCGAGTGTCCAGCTAATGAACTACATAAATCAATCAAATTGCCTCCATCTTTCTTGCTTTCTGTTCAGCTACCTCAGTGATCTCCCACTAAGAGGGAGTCCTTTTATTTGCTCATGGTTCTAACGCTCTTGTGGGAAAAAATATCAGACATTTTTGGCTTTTGGATTTCATACTCTAGTTTGAATGTGGTTTCATTCCAAAAATATCATAAGAAAGTCTGAGGAATAGCAAAGCCAGGGGGAAAAAATAGCTGACATTGAGATCCAGTCTTCAGCATCCACAAATATTTCTAGAATCCTTTTTTTGGTCAAGGAAAATTTTCTTCAAAGAAAAGCTTAGTCATTGAAGAGCCAGATATGTAAAAGAAATGAGTAAAAAGGGCTCCTCTTGAAACAGGCCTGAATCCTGCCTCTTTGTTTCTTTTCAAAGCTCTTCCAAGGAGCTCACTGAGCAAGGTCGAAAACTAGTACATGGTTCCCAAACTATGCTCAAGAAAATGAGTCAGTCAGGTATTTCGTAAAGAGTCCTCTGGTTAGAAGTCCATCGCATGCTATATTCCCTATGTTTTTCTTGCAATTTCAAAGTTTCTTTAAACATATTAGAAGAGTCCTGGAAGTTCCTACTCTAAGTAATTCAACATCCCATGGAATCTGTAGGTATAGACACTACCATGTATTCTGTAGGCTATTGGACCCTTGCATTTCCATAGGAGACCCCCCAAAACACAATAAAAAGCCCCTTGGGGAAAACATTCACCTGACCTATTTGATTACACTCTTCAGGAAAGGGGTGCTGAGTAGGGGTTGGGAAGGTGATGAGGAATGTGAGAAACTTAGTGGTGCCCACTTATGGGCAACAGAGACTGTAAAAACCACAAGCACCAGCATTTATGTTGATTCTATTTTCCAACAATAATGTCAAGCAAAGTAAACATCGTACCCTCTCTTTCTTTCTTGTAGACCAAGAATCTGATGGAGAACCTCTCCTGACATTCTTCCATTTCTTCCGCAACCCCTCAGTGGCCTCTTTGAAAACCCTAAGGCATAACAAAGCATATCAACCAAATGATGGGTGTCTCAGGAGAAAAAAATTCTCAAGCAAAATCTAATTATTAACCTATTAGTCTATTTATGTTTCTACAAGGGCTCCTATTTCCTTGTAAATATATACATGTTAAATGAGTTCTGAGAAATAACAAAGAGCAAGGAGTAAAATAAAATTGTCATATAGCTCATATAGATCATGCTAAATCTATCAATATTAACTTAAATGATACTTGTTATCCTGCCTGTCAAAGTAGATGAACAACTGTATTTTTCCTTCTTCTTGTGAGTTCTCTTTTTATTTCATTTTTTTAAGGAATGAATGAAATGCTTTGGGTAAACAGGTAAACCAAAAAATCATTTTGAGCTGTGACCTCAGCCATCAGCTGTCCCCATATTTTCTAACATCCTGAAATTTTCCATTTGACTTGGGTGGCTAATTTTACATTTTTTTCCCTGTACCTCTGTACTCTGTGGAGTTTGGGACACCACCAAATACAGGGAGTGAGCCTGACACCTGCCTGTGGTCTCCTGGCTCCTTCCCCCTCCCCCGTCTCGGGTAGCACAAAGCTGGAGGGAGGGCAGGAGCCTGAAGGCATGGCTGCCCTCCCACACAGGCAGGGTTGGAGGAGGAGAAACTGAATCAGGGAAGTTTTTAGAGAGAGAGGAATTATGCACCAAAGCTTTTGCTCAGATGCAAATGGAGATGGCTTAAGTAACCATTTCTTTTGCCCATTCTGTTTTACTTTTAGCGATAAAAAGATAAAGAAATAATTTAAAGAATTAAAATTTCTGAAAATTCCTGTTGCTATCACTATTTTTTATAGGATCTTTGTTCTTACATACTAATATGGCTTCTTTCTTTTAGGAAATTGTTAGTTATGAAATACAATTGACTGTTTCCCAGCTCTCTATATTAGCAGAATAGAAGGGGGACCATGGATATCTCTGTATCTCTTAACTTTGAAAGGAACCCCTGTTGTCATAAGCTAATGTGGAAACCATATAGAGCTTGCCTGAGAATGCGCCTATGACCAATTTTATATTAAAAACAGCAAAACTCAACTTCAGAAATAATCTATCATCATTATCACCACATTCCTTTCTTTTATCAGCATTCCAATTCTGAAAGAACTTTTAAGTAATTTCCTGACATTTTTTACTAGCATAATTTTCACTAGGCATTAGATGTTTAGAGGTTGGTTGTCCTCCTTTTTATTTACCATTTGCAGAGTGAGCTCTCCGTGAAGCACTGGCAATGGGAAACTGAACATAGCTATACCTAAGTGCTCTGATAGCCTCTTTTTCACGCCATTTTCTTCTTCACGCAGCCACATGCAGCATGGATTAATTCATAGCCTCTCCCAGAGCAATAATACCATCAAATCTCAGTATAATAACTATTGGATTCCGGTCCCTGCAAATTATTTGTTTTTCTATAAAAACAGACCATTATGTCCATCCTGACATATTCACTTTAAATTTGGCATGTCATTTACCTATTCAGGATAAACATTCAACTCATAGCTTTCTTTATAATATGCATTTCTTATTGAATAAATACTCAAAAGACTCATATGTAGTAGTGATGTTCCTTTGCACAAAGATACCAAAAGAGAGAACCTGTTCTTATACCTTATCTTTTTCACTTCATTTTGAATTATACATCTCAAAAAACAAGTAGCTTAAAACCTCTTTATTGACAAAAAGTAAGAAAAAAGGTGATGGAATTATGCAAGGTCAATACCTTTGCAAACATTAAATGACTTTACATAATGCCTTTTTGTAAAAGAATTTTCTCTGGTGATAACATCCAAGTCTGCAGAGATTGTCCTGACTAGATTCTGCAGTCCAGTTTGAATCTGTACTTTGCATTATACTGGCCTTGTTTTCTTCTCAACAGCGATGAGCTGAACTGTCAGGAAAGGAGCCCTTCTTTCCTGCTGCAGAGGCTCATCAGGAGCCACCCCTGATGCACTCCAGTGGCACATGCAGGTTTTGAGCTAAAAAGACAGCGAAGACCCCACAGGCTCAGGTGAAACTTCAGCTGCCCCTATTCCTTAGGAGCCTGGCCCACAACAAGGACTAAAACCAGAAGTGACTTTTTATCAATCAATGTGATAGGGATGCTAATAATTACTGAACATGTGCTGTCCCTGAAATGACCTTCTGAAGCCCCAAGGTACCCCAGCTCATCCCTAGCTCAAGAATGTCTTCTATACCTCGATTTCCCTTTTCATCTCTGAACCTCTCATTTATGTGAGGTCTCTGACTCTCTCCTGTATATGGTGCTCCCGTATTTGGTTATTTTGACTTGCTAATCTGCCTTGTGCCTTCTAATTATTAGGCCAATTAAAAGAACCTTGAGGGTAGAGGAAAGCTTCCTTCTCCCCCACAGCACACATACTTTGTATTTACAGAGTGCTGTGGAAGTTGAAGAATAGTGGCACCTATGGTGTCTCTGAGATTGCTGCATCTTTGCTCAACCCAGTTCATCTGCAGAGATTCCGGGGCACAGATGTACTTTTATTCCCACAGTTTTATTGATAAGTGATTGATATACATCTCTGTATCAGTTGAAAGTGTACCTGATGGTTTAATTTACCTACATTGTGAAATAGTTATCAGAATAGTTTCAGTTAACCTCCATACAGACCCAATACAAAGAAGAAAAGATTTTCTCCTTGTTATGAGAATTCTTAAGGTTTACTCTCTTAACAACTCTCCTGCGTGTCACGTAGCAGTGCTGGTTATGGCCATTGTACATTACACCCTTAGTACTTATTTACTTTATAACTGGAAGTTTGTACCTTTTGACGACTTTCCTCCAGCTCCCTCTCTCATCCTCCTTCTCTGGTATCCACAGTCTGATCTTTTTCTCTGTTTTTGTTGTTGTTGTTGTTGTCGTCTTCATCATTGTCGTTGTTGTTGTTTTAGATTCCATATGTAAGTATAGTATTGGCCTTTCTCTGTCTGCCTCATTTCACTTAGTACAATGCCTTCAAGTTCCATCTATCTTGTCTCCAATATTATAATTTCCTTGTTTTTTTTATGGCTGAATAATGTTCCACATGTAGACCACACTTTCCTTATCCATTCGCCCACTGATGAACACTTAGGTCGTTTTCATGTATTGGCTATTGTAAATAATGCTACTGTTAACGTTCAGATATCTTTTTGAGTTAGTGTTTTTGTTTCCTTTGGATATATTCCAGGAAATGAAAGTGTTGGATCACATGGTAGCTCTATTTTTAATTTTGTGAGGATCCCTCACACTGTTTTCCACAGTATCAATTTTTAATTCCACTATTAGAGTGACCATTATTAAAAAGACAAGAGGTGACAAATGCTGGCATGGATATGGAGAAAAGGGGTAGGAACTTCCCAGGTCTACTGGCTGGAGCATGATTAACCAGCATGTGCCACTGTGACCAATGAAATCACCCGTCCTGTGACCAGTGGTTGTCCTCCCCCACTGCGCAGCCCAGAGGGCCCTGAAGGGGATACTGACGGAGGCCCTGCTTACAAGAGCACATTGTTTTCCAGGCTCTTCTTTCACTCCCTATAGGAGAGCTCTTCATGGACAGAATGAAGCCATGCTACTGATTCTAGTTACAGCATTTTTACATCAAATACCCCAGGTGATCTAACAGAGGACCTTTTTAAAGTCTCCACAGACAAACCACCTTGAAAACAATTAGAAAGGCAAGGTTCAGACTAGGGTTTTTGTTCCCATGAGAGGTCAAGAAACCTAGCTCTAGCACCAGTGACAGGAGAACCCACTTGCTGGATCCCAAAGCCCAGAAATAATCAAGGGTCTAACTCTATACGTGATATGGTAATCAATTTGCATAAAGTAAACTGCTCACTCTTCAACCCTACATTTTGCGTTACCAAATACTGCCATATGCTTTATTTAGAAGTGATATAGCAACCAGCCTCAAAGGGAACAGAGCTGCCCTGATGTCCTCCCTGCTCTCTCCCTTCAACCCCATACATGTGATAACTGTCCTTAGGACCATTGGAAGCTTTTTTTTTTACCCTGAGTTTACAAGCCAAACACTTGTTTTCTTGCATGCTTGCCTGTATACTGACTCACAAGCATCTTAACTTGATACTGTAGCAGGGAAACAGGATGCATCAGCAACCCAGCACCAGCAGGACACTCAACACAGATGGATCTCGATTTATTCAAATACAAATTGTAAGTACAATAATTGAATCTTACCCTGTCCCACCTTAGATGCACACACTCCAGATTTATGTGACGGAAACCAATCTCTACAACCCTCAGGGCTCTTCAAATTGACCTTGCATGAGTACTATATGTGGTCTTGTTCCCAGGCACTTTTTAGAGTGAATAAATAGTGTTTGGTGCATGCCCATCATGAACTCAACTAGTAACAAAGGCACAGGAGAGCCAATAACAGTAGTCAGAATGAGTCAGAATGCTCAATTATCCACTAGGGCAGAGACTGAGTTGTCTCTAGCAGGCTATTTGTGTGTGGCATATGTGAGTATGAGACAGTGTGTGTGTGTTGAGTGTAAGTGTGTATGTGGTATAAATGCATGTGTGGTATGCCTGTGGGTGAGTGTGTGTGTCCGTATGCCATGTATTGATAAAGTGTGCCAGCCTCTGCAGTTACAGGCCATAACTAGTCATAAGCAAAATGTATCTTCGACATCATGTTTTCTATTCATTTACTCACTTACTGGTGTATTCAAAACTTATCCAACAAATATGTGTCAAGTGAATAAATAATAATAAAGAAATAATAAATGTATTGATTATCAAACACTGGTCAAAACACGTTAACACAACAACTTGTTTTATCCTCATGAGAATCTTAAGATATAGAGCTGTTATTATTCCCATTATACAGAGGGGAAAATTAAGCACAGACTAAATCAATCACCCTGTCATAAAGCTAGGATAGATGAAAGTAGCAGCGCTAGGGCCTCACTCCCTGCATGACCTTGGGAGACACAGCACGGGATTCTGGCCAGAACTTCCTTCCTATCTGCAGTTGGGAGCCTGTTGAGAGATGGTGACTGTTCATTGCCACTGTCTCCCCACTGATCTCCTTTCCTCAGGGTTAGACTCTAAACCCAGGTCACATGTCCAGGTACTTTCCTCTCTCTTGGTTTGCATTTTTTAATTTGTAAAAACATGTGGAATAAAATAATTTTGTAGGCATATATTATTAACAATATTTGTTTCTCCTAAAGTGAACTAGCAAAAGTAAAGTTCTGGGGTACCCATGACAGGCAGAAGAGAGAGGTGTTCTCAGATGCTGTAGCAACATCTGGCTGGGTGTGAAACTGTGATCTTTACTAAAAGGGAGCACATCTTCATAGAAAGGGTTGGACACACTGTTCTAAGGCTTCCCAGAGAAATCCAGCATCCTCTACCTCCATCCTCCCATCCCTTACCACCCAGACCTGTCCTCCTATAAATTGTGTATGTGTAGTTATGCCTGAACAGAGAACTGCCCAACCAGGCTTAGGAAGCCCTAAGACTTGTCTGAGTGAAACAAAACAAAAGAAAACAAGCAAAACAAAACAAAACAAAACAACAGACAGGAAGAAGGATAACATTTTTATAGGCTGCTAAGAAAGATCTTTCTGCTATGGGAAAAGTTTCCTAATGATGGCTACACAGAGGCATATCCTGACTTTAATTGTGCCACTAAATTCTACTTAAAGCTCCTCTAGAGCACTCTTTTGTTTAGAGAAAAGTTCAGGATAACTGCCCTAGCAATACACGCGCTATGCACTTGACCTGCTTACCTCTCTCTGCACTGACTGGCAGCGTGCACACATCTCTCCCCTCTGTACCACCTTCTACCTGGTTTTCTTCACCAAGTCAACCTGATTCGCCTCCATGACACAGAGCAAACATCACCTCCCTGAAATCATTCTTGATTCTTCCTCTTATCCCCAGGACAGATAGGTTCGTTTTACTGCTTCACCTTGCTGTGTGTTATTCTTCTAAATAAGAGTTCACTTGAAAAGAAGGTCAAATTCAGGGTTGAAATAAACTTTAATTACCTGAGATTGTCAATCAGGTAGTTAGTGTTTTACAAAATGGCCTTTGTTGATCTCTAGGAACTGTGAGTTCTAAAATGCTTACTGTATTTCAACTTGAATTATAATCCAAAATATATTTTATCAGTTATAAAATTTTCTCTGTCATAGTTAAATTTTGACTTGAAATATAAATTCATAGAATAAAAAAATTTAGTTTCTTAAGCAAATTACTCTCAAATTAGTTTTTCTCCATGTAATTAGGTTTTTGGCCAAGGTGGGGGTGGGGTCTCCGCAAAACATGAACTGCTCACATTCTTTCTTTAAAAAGAAAAAGTTGGATATTATCCAAGTTTCAAAAAATATTAGAACACTAAGTATGAACTTAACTATGTAAAATGAATTCACAGGAAAAAATCTAAACAGAAACATAATATCTAACACTGGATATTTCCAAAGGGAGCCATGGGTAATTCATTTTTTAAGCTATAATATTAATATATGCATAAATTACCTTTATACTAGGGAGAGAAGTAAACTTGAAAATTATATCAGCTATGTGTGATATATGCAAATTACATTTGATATCACATTACAAATGATATTATGACATTACTTTATGACATTACAAGTAACATTCTGAATTTAGCACTTACATTACCAAGCAAAAATTTTAAAAGATTTTCTATTAATATGAAAAAAATTGAGAAACCAACATATTTTAAAAATATTTTATTTTTTTTTTTTTAGAGAGATGGGGAGGGAGGGAGACATCAATGCCCTGACCAGGAACTGAACTTGCAACCCTTTGAAGGATGATGCCCAACCAGCTGAGCCACATCTATCAAGGCAAGGAAAATCAGGTTAATTATGCTATCCTCTCTACTTTTGTTAATGTTTGAAAATTCTATGATAAATATTTTTTAAAAAAACGCAAAACCAAAAAAAAAAAAAAACCCTATCCACTCAATGAGATACTATTTACCACCTATCAGAACGGCTATAAAAAAGATTAATGATCCCAACTGTAATCTGTCTACAACATGGAGCTCTGAGAACTCTCAAACAAATCAAATCTGTTTAGGAGACAAACGCTCTTTATTGTGAAGTCTACATTTTTTTAAACATGAATTGTATAGAAACTTTATGGATTTATTATATATTCTACAGCCTAAATTTTTGCAGCCTTCACAGTTATTCATGTTTAAACTATGTGTGCATTTATTTGGAGGCTGTGTGTGTGTGTATATGAGAGAGAGAGAGAGAAAGAGAGAGAAACTAGTCACACAAAAAGTATACCCCAATAGTTTTTCTAGGTATGACTAACTTGGCCTAGACCACAAACTACATAAGGCTAGGCCAAAAATTGCTAATAAGTATGCATCACTGATATAATTACTACTTGAGTAGCCCCAACCATTGGCCTTGTTATCACATTGTATGCATCATAGATATCTATGTTAACATACATTAGAAGAGTTTGATATGACTCAGTTTGAAGCAATGACAGTTTTCAGATATTTTTAGTCCATTTACTTAAATGTAATAGAATCACTAACAGTTTACTATATTTACTTTCTATTTAAAGAATGTTGCCTGAGAAGTAAAAAAGGTTGGAGTCTAATGCTGTATTATTATTATTCTAAAATTCTAGTATAATTAGAGAACATTATGACCAACTCTAGGCCTTACAATTTATATTGCACTATGATGTTAAAATATTTTTAGCTCAATAATTATGACTATTTTGTAATCTTATAGTTTTTTATTTTTGCAATCTTAAAATGAGTATAAAACACTATAATGTCTTTAACATGTTGAAATGAAGTACAGATAAATGGAAACAGATAGATATAAGGAATATGTATAAAGGATCCATGGACAAAGACAACAGCATGTGGATTGAATGTGGGTGGTAGGGGGTGGGTAGGGCAGAGGAAAGTAATGGGGGAAAATGGGGACAACTATAATTGAACAATTAAAAAAATTAAAAGAAAATTTCTAAATATAAAAAAAAATATATCAAAATTCTACCACCACTACCAACAAAAAAACAGATAGATATAGATACAGATATGAATGTGGAGGTAGAGGCAAAGGTGAAGGGAGAAGTGGAGCTGGAGATAGAGGGAGACAGAGGGTGTGTGAGCATGAGGAAGACAGAGAGAGGAGAGAGGAGCAAAATGAAAATCTATGTAACCACTGCCTAGATCAAGAACCAGTAAAACGCTAAGAATCCAGAAAAATTCACTGTGATTTGCCCCATCATGACCTCTCTTCTCATTGAGAGTAACCACAATACAGATTTATAATACCAGTTGGTTTGCCTTTTTTTCTTCCTTTATTAAGTAGAATCATGCTGTATATATTCTCTTGAGTCTGATTTCTTTTTTTTTAAGTTAAAGCTGCAAAACATTTATTGTTTTTAATCTTTGTCATTTTATTCTTTCTTTCTTTCGACATATTTTTATTGTATTTTTTCCATTACCATTTATTCCCCTTATACCGCCCCCCACCAATCACCACACTGTTGTCCATGTCCATGAGTCCTTTTCTTTTTTGCTTGATCCCTCAATGCCCTAAACACCAACACCTCCCTTCCCCTGGGCTGTCATTCTGCTCTCTATGACTCTGTCTCTATTTTGTTTATTAGTTCAGTTTGTTCATTAGATTCCACATATGAGTGAAATATGGTTTTGTCTTTGACTGGTTTATTTCATTTAGCGTAATACTCTCCAGGTCCCTTCATGTTTTCACAAAGGGTAAAATTTTCTTCTTTTTTACAGCTGAGTAGTATTCCATTGTGTAAATGTCCCATAGTTGTTTTATCTACTCATCTACTGAAGGGCACTTGGGCTGCCTCCATATCTTGGTAATTATATAGTAAATAATGCTGCAATGAACATAAGGGTGCTTATGTTCTTTAGAATTAGTATTTTGAATTTCTTCAGATATATTCCATGAAGAGGGGTTGCTGAGCAAAAGGTAGATACATTTTTAATTTTTTGAGGTATCTCCATACTAGTTTCCACACTAGTGGCTGCACCATTCTGCATTCCCACCAACAGTGCACGAGTGTTCCCTTTTCTCCACATCCTCGCCTGCATTTGTTGTTTATTGAATTATTGATGACAGCCATTCTGACAGGTGTAAGATGATATTTGATTTTGGTTTTAATTTGTATTTCTCTGATTACTAGTGACATTGAGCATCTTTTCAAATGTCTATTGGTCATCTATATGTCCTCTTTGGAAAAGTGTTTATTCAGGATTTTTGTCCATTTTTAATAGGATTGCTTGGTTTTTTGGTGTTAAGTTTTATAAGACCTTTATAAATTTTGAATATTAAACCTTTATCAGATGTATTTGAAAATATTTTCTCCCATTTTGTGGGTTGTCTTTTTATTTTGTTAATGGTTTCCTTTGCCATGCAAAACATTTTAGTTTGATGTAGTCCCATTTGTTTATTTTTTCTTTTGTTTTCCTTGCCTGAGGAGTTATACAAGACAACACATTGCTGTGAGCAATATCCTAGATTTTGCTGCCTACGTGTTCTTCTATGATTTTTATGGTTTTGGTTCTAACATTTAAGTCTGTAATCCATTTTGAATTTATTTTTGAGAGTGACCTAAGAAGGTGATCTAGTTTCATTTTTCTGCATGTATCTGTCCAATTTACCCAACACTATTGAATAAACTATCTTTAACCCATTGTATGTGCTTTCTTTCTCTGTTGAATATTATTAAATTGTGAGTTTATTTCTGGGCTTTCTATTCTGTCCCATTGATCTATGTGTCTGCTTTTATGCCAGTACCATGCTGTTTTGATTACTATGGCCTCATAGTATAGTTTGATATCAGGTAACGTGATTCCTCCAACTTCGTTATTTTTTCTCGATTGCTGTAAGTATGTGGGACCTTTTGTGGTTCCATATAAATTTTTGAAATACTGGTTCTAGTTCCATGAAATACATCATTGGTATCTTGATAAGGATTGCATTCAATTTATAGATTGCTTTGGATAGCCTGGACATTTAATGATGTAAATTCTTCCAGTTCATGAACGCAATATATACTTCCACTTATTAGTATCATCTTCAGTTTCTTTTTCAGTATCTTATAATTTTCTGAGTACAGGTCTTTTACATCCTTGGTAAGATTTAGTCCTAGGTATTTTATTCTTGTTGAAGAATTGTGAATGGGATTGTTTTTGTAATTTCCATTTCTGTTAGTTTGTTATTGGCATATAAAAATGTAACTGATTTCTGGATATTAATTTTATATCCTGCTATTTTGCTGAATTCATTTATCAGTTCTAGTAGTTTCTTGGTGGGATCTTTACGGTTCTTTATGTACAGTATCATGTAATCTGCAAATAAAGACAATTTTACTTCTTTCTTTCCAGTTTGGATGCCTTTTATTTCTTCTCTTTGTCTGAATGTTATGGCTAGGACTTCCGGTTCTATGTTGAATAAGAGAGGTGAAAGCAGATGTCCCTGTCTTATTCATGGTCTTAAAGGGAACACTTACAGTTTTTGCCCACTGAGTGTGATGCTGACAGTTGGTTTGTCATATATGGCCCTTAGTATGTTTAGTTATGTTCCCTCTATTCCCACTTGCTGAGATTTTTTATTATAAATGGATGTTGGATTTTATCAAATGCTTTTTCTGGATCTATTGATATGATCATATGATTTTTATCCTTCATCTTACATATGTAATGTATCACATTTATTGATTTGTGAATGTTGTACCAGTGTTACATTCCTGGAATAAATTCTACTTGGTCATGGTATATGATTTTCCGATGTATGACTATATTCAGTTTGCTAAAAATTTTGTTGAGGATTTTAGCACCTATGTTCATCAGGGATGTTGGCCTTTAATTTTCTTTCTTTTTTTTTGTAGTGTCTTTATCTGGTTTTGGAATTAGAATAATGCTGGCCTTGTAAAATGAGCTTGGGAGGCTTCTCTCCTCTTGAATTTTTTGAAATAGTTTGAGGAGAGGTGTTAGTTCTCAAAATGTTTGGTAAATTCACTTGTGAAGCCCTCTGATCCAGGGCTTTTATTTGTGGGAGTTTTAGATTACGGCTTCCAATTCATTAAGTGTAATCTGTTTATTCAGATTCTCTGATTCTTCCTGATTTAGTTTTGGAAGACTGCATGTTTCTAAGAATTTATCCATCTCCTACACATAGTCCAATTTTTTGGCATATGGTTGTTTATAATATTTTCTTATAATCATTTATATTTCTTTGGTGTCAGCTGTTATTGCTCCTCTTTCATTTCTGATTTTATGTATTTGGGTTCCCTCTCTTTTATTTCTTGATGAGCCTGGCTGAAGATTTGCCATTGTTGTTTATTTTTTCAAAGAACCGGTTCTTGTATTCATTGATTCTTTGTTTTGGGGGGGGGGTTTGTTTCGTTTGTTTTTTGGACTCTTGTGTCTGGCTTCTTCAGTTCAACATTAACTTTGTGATTCATCTTACTACCAAAGGTACCTCTTGTCCATTCTACTTAGTGCTTTTTAGAACTCATTGGATGCATATACCATGAAATACATATCCCTTATGCTGTAATGGATACTTGAGTTATTACCAATTGTGAGCTGTATGGGTAATGTTGCTGTGCACGTTCTTGAACAGCTCTCCTAGTGCCACACGCATACATTCCTCTGGGATGCATATGCCAAGGAAAAAAATTTATGAGTTTTTGTAGGTAATGCCAAACTTTTCCCCCCAGTGGTCCCTGTTAAAAGGTAAAATGCAGAACAACCCATTGCTTACAGACCCACAAGAGCCAGAAACCTGAGAATAATTTACTTAAGAAACTAATTTGATAGTAATTTACTTGAGAAACAAAATTTTATTCCATAATATGCTTTTTCATTGAAATTTATCACTATAAAAAGAATATTTAATAACTGGAATTCTCTAGTTTTAGAGTATGGATGCAATCGAATTCTCTGCTAATTTCGGAAGTGCTCGAGAGGTTTCATATACAGAAAGTTATGTTTTATGGAAAGCTTTATTTTCTAAAGTTTCAGAGAAATAATTAAAACTGCATTAGTATGAGATATGACCCTGATAATGAGACTGTACTTAAGTTTACATATCCAAATCGTTGCTGTGCATTTAAATTGGGCATTTGGGGAAACTTAGGCATTTACAAGAAAAGGAGAGCATTGATTTAATCATGTGGCAGGTAGTCTCCCCAAGTGAGCACTGGAAATGGTTGGCCTGAAAGACCTCCCTGCAGCTCACATCTCCATCTTCCATGTGAGCATCCTCCACACTGCTACCACAGTGATCTTTTAAAAAACAAAGGTAATTCCATTACTCCACTGGATAAAACCTTTCAATGGCTTCCCTTTTATCCAGGTCCAAGGTTGAGCACATTTGCCCAGCCCACAAAGTTTCTACAACTTGTCTTCAACATGCAGAGCCAAGATTGTTTTTATTCAAAGCTCATTGTATAAAATGCTATGGGCCTGGTACTCTTCAAAGTGAGTTACAGATATTAACTCACTTAATCTTTGTGTCAACCCTGTGATATAGGGACCATTATTTATACATCCATTTTTTACAGATGAGGAAATTGAAGTACAAGGAGGAAATGCCTTGCCTCAAGTCACGCCTGGTGTAGGGTATACTCAGTCCATTTGACTCTGTGGCCATATGTCTGCCCGTCCCCCACTCTTTCTGTCTTGTACCATGCAACTATGGTTTGCTTTTGGACCTCCCCCTACTGTACCCTGGCTTCATCCCGTGCACATGTTTGTGTTTCTCATGGCATGCATTCCCATCAGCATCCTTCCCATGGTTATATTTTGTACAACTTTGATCCTCTTTGGGCCACCAAACTATTTTATAAGTATCTCTTTGTAACTTGTATATTTTAATGAAATTATTTTCATGTCTGTGTCCTCTATTAGAGTAAAAATTTATTGAGAGATAAAGAGAAGTTGTACTCATTGTTTTTACCTCAGGTCTGTCATGGTATTTGGATCACATTAGTAATTCAATAAAAAATTGTTGAATGGTTTGATGGAGAAGAGGGAAGTTAAGAGAAAAAAGAAAATGAAGGAGCTAATTCCGATGCTGAATAGTGGAAAGTTGAGAGTCAGGAAGGCATGCATTTGAATTCCAGTTTTTAACACTCATTAGCTCTCAAACAGTTAACTATCCCTTAAATTTTGTTTCTGTATTTGAATAATAAGCATATAAGTGACAATTTTTCAGAGTTATAAGAATTAAAGATGTATATAAAGTGACTCACATATAGTAAAATGTATTGTTTATCATTACAACTACTATTTTAAAAAAGATTTTATTTATCTCTTTTTAGAAAGAGGGTAAGGGAGGGAGAAAGAGAGGGAGAGAAACATTAATGTGTGGTTGACCCTTGCATGTCCCCAACTGGGGACCTGGCCCACAACCCAGGCATATGCCCTGACTGAGAACTGAACTGCTGACCCTTTGGTTCACAAGCCGGCATTTGATCCTCTGAGCCACAGCAGCCAGGACAACTACTACTACTTTTAATGACATTTATGCTGCATAGTAACATTATCTTTTCCTCTCTGGTGATCTATATTCTGGATGATGTAAAATCCATTCTCCTCACCTTCATGAAGAGTAGCGGAATCTTTTCTATGCCAATAATGAGCATTACCTATATATAGAAGGCTTTTGTACCATCCCAAAAGATTTCAGTTGTTCAGGTACTTGACATTGGGGAAGGAAAAATTAAGGTGACAACCTGTAAAATGGAATGGCCAATAAATTTATTCAAATAAGTTTTTCCCAGGAAGATACTGCCAGCAGTTGGAAATTGAGAACTTGTAGAAGTCATTCTATACTACACAAGACATTAAAAGATTACATCATTCATTGTACAATGTCACAGTTCTTTGCTAGAATCCTTATAATTACAAGGTCAAAATTCTCTCTGCATAAATGGATCATGCACTTAGAGAACCTGGCACATGATACTGCATGTGGCCATGGAATAGTCACTTGTCTTTCTTCATCGAGGTTCTGGGCCAGCCACGCAGAACTGTGTGTTTATTAGAACACTGGTGTGTTCTCCCTGTTTTCTGATTAAATGAAGACCAAGCATATTTTTCTGGGAAAACTCTAGCCCATAAAACAAGTGACTACTTATGATTCACCTTGTCATGTTATGTGAATCCATGAGCCTTGTTAGCATCATTCCTTTAGCAACTGAAATTTCTATTTGGCAGCAAACAAGTGGGAGTAAAATACACTTAAGTAAGGAATGCACTTGAAGTGCTTCTATACTAGTAATTATACATTTAGTGTAAACACAGGTCCAACTCTTTCCAAAACTTGATTTATTGTTCATACTTCCACCTGTGAGAGACAAGTGCTTACAGGTAAAGCTTTGACGTATTTTTCTCATCCAGTTAGGTATATACTACATCTCTGGTGATAAAAGTTACATGAAGAAGAGATGTAATGTTGATTCCTCACTGTGACGACTTCTTTCCCTATTTTGAAATCAAATGATTCAGAGAAAATGTGCATCAAGAATGCTACAATGTTAATCATTAAAGTTACTGTCGGAATTTTTAGAGTGATTTTCAAGCATTGGTAATTAATGCAATATGGTTATTTTTCAGGTAGTCAGGAAGGAACTGAAAGGCAGGGCACATAGATCCTTAACCGAAAGCTCTGTATGCAGCAACACTAAGAGGCATTTCCAGTGAGAAGGGGCACAAGAATTGTCAATCCAGAGCAAAAATCGGAGAGAAAACTGAAGGGAAACATTTGAGCAGACCATGGGAACAGAAGTCAAAATTGTGTGATCAAGGAGTCAGGAGGCAGATGGAGAGCATGGATCCCTCAGGAGAGTTAGGAGGACATCTAGGGAGACATTTGACACATAGGTATTTGTATAAGACTACCTCTTCTGCATCCTCTTGGAGTAAAGTTCAGCTGTATTTAAAAGACTGAGAAACAGACATCCATATTCAAACTATAACCTGTGCTTTGCTTATAGACATCAAAGCTGCACTAGTCAGTCCTGGCTGGGTAGCTCAGTTTGTTAGAGCATTGTCCCATACATGAAGGTTGCAGGTTTGATCACTGGACAGGGCATATGTGAGAAGTGTCTGATGAATGCATAAATAAGCGGAACAACAAAATTTCTCTCTCTCTGTGTCTGTCTCTCTGTCTCTCTCTCTGTCTCTCTCTCCCTCGAAAATCAATAAATTAAATAAAATAAAATAAAACTGCACTCGTCAGTTATCTAAAGTATTAGTTAATAAAAAAGCCTAAAAAGGATCAAGAAAGTGCTCATTCTTTGTACTTTTAATTTAAGTTCCACACAACCACTTATATGGACAAGTAAAGACACTGCTAATTTTCAGACTAAGTTCTGAAAGTGACCCACTTCATGATGTCCCTGGTTAGACCACGTGTAACAATCATGGTGCACAGTGAAACAGTTCATTGTAAACTTGGAGCCCTAGCTCTAACATTATAGGTAGACAGATATATAGATAGATACATAGATAGATGATAGATAGGCACAAAGAGAGATACAGAGAGACAGGGAGAGTGACAGAGAAAGAGATTATTTTCATTATGTTCAGTGGTTGTGTTCTATGAAAACACCGTGAACATGAAAATAGTGAATATGGAACCCTTTCTTCTAGGGGAAATACAGGGTTAGAATCCTGTTGGTCTCTGGTCACAATATTTTGTCAAGCAATTAATATATAACTTTGTTTTATGTGGTTTCTGTTTAGACACCTTATTTAATATATGTTGTTGATTCATTAACATTGAACTCCTGCCCCACAGCACTGTAACTCACGCCTAAACGAAGCTTATCTAACACATGTGTTTTCTCTACAAGGCACTTTACAGCTGTTCTCCTCTTAGGAACACTAGACAGCACTTTAGCACTATGTTTGTGGGCCATTTTACACATCAAAATCTCCAACAAAAGAAGTCACAAAAATGCAAAAGTCACAAAAATGCAAAAGAAGTCAACAAAAACTGAGTTGACGGCAACAACAAATGCTTGTTTGCATAATGAAAGCAGGAGCAAGAAGGCAGAGCATGTCTTATTTAACGTCCAGTGAGTCTGTTTTGCCACTCACCAAACATCCCTGAGTGATGATGAAAGTACCACAAAGGTGATTTTTGAGCTCACAAATAAATTTTACAATAGGCAAATTCTCAAGTACGGAATTTATAAATGATGAGAATCAACTTTCTCTGTATATACAAAATAGGGCAAAAGTAGGCATATAGCTGTTTGTATAAAAATAATACAAAAATTAATAAATAATAATACAACACTAAACTTTGTTTCACATACTCAGATTCCTCCAGAATCATAGATTTTAAATAAATGTACTCTTCCCCTTGATGAACTAGTTTCTTGTCTCTGTACTCTAATCCCTTCTAAGTAAAAATCTGTTCCTCACTAAGAATATTCCAACAAAATTTTGGTAGCTCACTGTGCTTGGTGATCTTTTTGTTCTCCCAACAGGACACTTTTTCTGACTCTCACTTGCAGCTAAATGAAGTTGTATAGATGTCTTGGTATGCTGTAGTTGACAATAAAGAATACACAGGAAAATGATGAAGGAGAGAGATCAAGTGTCCTTTAATTTCCTCACGTAATCCAGCTTTTCTCTGCAACTGGAATACAAACTCTTTGAGGAAAATGACCAAAACACACTTATTAATTTTTTCTAAGTACCTGATATATGTCTAAGTTCCTGCCAGATAACCGGTAAGCTTTTAAGATTAAGTAGTAAATAGACAAGATCATAGATGAAAGAGGTATAAAAAATAAAAAAAGAAGGATATGCTTGCATTAGTATTCAGATCAAGGGTCGAAAGGCATAGAATTGACTGCAAAATTTGAAAAAGTGGTCAAAAGGATAGAAAAGGAGATGAAAAATGAGGGAGGAGCAGAGTAATAAGAGAAAAAGGATTTATTTGTAACCACTTATATTCAATATGTTCTTTGAAAATAGTTTTATTTTTTTCCTCTTCTATTATATATTTCTATAGCCTCAATAAAAAAGCAGTGTAATAACAAGGTATTTGATTCATGGTGCATGTTAGAAGCCCAATCTATATTTAATTTGAAGACAAAAAGAATGGTACATTCCAGAGTAGTAAAAATAATAGTTTGGCCCTGGCTGGATAGCTCAACTGGTTAGAACACCATCCCCATAAGCCAAGGTTGTGGATTCAATCCCTGTCAGGGCACACACAAGAATCAACAAATGAATGTGTAAATAAGTGGGACAATAAATTGATGGGTTCCCTCTCCCTCTCAATTAGTAAAAAAATTTTTTTAAATAATAGTTTTGTGCCAGGAAGGGTAAGTATGCAGTAACAATCTATGAGGACGAACTCTGCCAATAGTACCCATATTTTTTTCCTCCATTCTTCCAGTAGTTAGGATACAGCTGCATGGCCTTTTATGATTTATCTTAAAAATTCACATAGTGTCATTTTAATCTTATGCAATGGTCAGAACAATCTCGATCTTGTCCAGATTCACAATGAGGGAGCATAGACCCCACCTCTCAATAGGCAGAGTATCAAGGTTACTTTATAAAATAACCTATAAGTTGGAAAATATTGGTGTGGACATCTTTGCAAAATATAGTCTGGCATAAGTATTTCCCAGAAAGCAAAGGGAAAAAAATAAGCCTCAAGTAGGAGTCAACAATCACCTGTGTCAAATGTCACTGCTAGGCTTGAGGGAAGTGAGGCTTAACTACTGGGTTTCGCTGAGTGAGGTTTATTGGTAACTCAGATCAAGAGCTGCTTAGATTGGAGTAGTCAAAAGAGGTCATAGGAGGGGAGAAATCGGACAGCTCTGCCAGAAACTTTTCTTTAAAGAACAGAAAAATGTAGCTAAACATCAACTAAAGGTTATGTAGATCTAGGGAGGATTAGACTTTGATTTTGTTTTTTAAAGATGGGGTTAGCATATTAGTGAGGAAAATTGGAATTATTTTATTGAGTATGTGAGAAGCAAGAGGACCTTTTGCAGAAGTGGAAGGGTTATTGTTATATAAAATCATTCATTCACAATAAAAAAAGGGCAAAGTGGGAACATGGACAGATGTGGAGACAGATTGGTAGATACAGTGTTTGAAGCAAGAGGAAGTTTTCTTGGTAAAATAAAAAAAGTCATCAATGGGGAATGAGTTATTGACAATTTGAAGAAAGTGGAAAAGGTGTAAAATATTCATGAATAAATGTAATATGATTTCTAGTTTGTAAGAGATCAACTAAAGTTGTTGATTGTGTGTTTTTCTCCTGCCATACTCAGCCCTGGTGTGAGCTGGATATGATCAGGCTCAGGGTTTAACCATAGGAGTATGAAGATGGGAAAGAAGTGCGAGGGGATTAACAGATGACAAAAAGCAGGAATTATAACGATGGATTGTATCATTTAAGCTGGCTATGAAAGGAGGAGAGGACATGAGGAAGGTGGGTTAATGTGGAAAAAGATAAGGTAGATGAAAACAGGATAATTGTACTTGAGATGATGGGAAGTACTGACAAGACCTGGATCTAGATATGGGCGCCAGTGGCATAGTCAGGGTGGAAACACAGTCACTGGAGGAGCGAGAAGCTGAATACCTGAGTCATCGTCTGTATGGGTTCTGAAACTGACAACCTTGATGGCTGCTGTGTTATTAGAAAGAATAACTTAGGGGTTGAAAACCTTCAAGAACTACAAGCACATGACCTGAAAGTCCATAGCTTGCTGGACTAAGAATTAGAAAATAGAATAACATGGCAAATTCAAAGTTTATAGCTTTGACAGTGGTAAGAGGGGCTATAATTTAAAAGTGATTATAACAGCAGTGACAAGGAATAAGGCAGAATATTTAACTCAAATATGCCTCCCTTTTAACAACCTCCCTTCTTTTTGGCTCTGACATAACCCCTTTTAACAATGAGCAAAGCCATCAGAATGCCCACTTTCTGCTTCTGAGAGTCTCACTATCCTAATCTATTAAATGGTGTAATAATTCTCACCCTTAAAAAAATACACTGCTGAATTGATTGATTCATTCATTCATTCAACAATTATTGCTGAGGTTCTCCTATATGTTAGGCACTGGCTGAGGCACAATAACAGCACAGTAAAAGATAAATGATATTGCTATACTCATAGAACTTACATCACAGTTGTGGAAGCCACACACTGGAAATCTAAAGACAAAAATGAGTTAATAAATAAATCCATATTGTGAAGATTACTGCTGGGAAGAAAATCTGTAAGGAACTGTGATGCAGACTGAGAGTGAAAGTGACTCACAAGGGGTCTTCAGGAAAGGACTTCCCAAGGAGGTGACACTTCTATGTTGAGCTTATAAATTGCTAAACATGTTAAATATTTAGGTTAGATGATACAAAGATTAAAGCCATATTGGCAATGTTATTAAAATGGTCTTAATTACCTGTTTGTACAGTGTTTAAAATGTAATAAATTTTAAAAGCTACCAAAAGTGAATATAAGGCTAGCATCCTTTCACACATATAAAAATAATGTGGAAAATAAAACTTTAAGTGGAGGTGAGGTTATACCTAAGGTTCCCTGATGAAAAATTGAATTTGGTTTACATTACGATGTCTAAGTTTTTCATGCTTAACCATTCTCTTTAGAGTATCAGAGTATTAGAACTTTATCTTTCTAGACAGTGCTAAATTCTAAACTAAGGCAATTAATAATGTCACTAAAGACTTTAATAGAAAAACTTTCTGAAAAGTGGAAGCAGGTTAAAAAGTTCTCAATCAACCTTATGTGCACCATTTTGTTACCACATCAGTGTTTTCTTTTTCCTTTAGTGGAGAGAAATACATGGGCTACCACTGCCTGGTTCTCACACCAGGGGGAATTCCTGTGAGGTTAACTGCGCTCAACCTAGAAAGGACCCAGAAGGAAGTAATAGCTAGATTAAGGATTTTAGCTCTGTGTGCTCAGGTATTTCACTGTTTCCCACCTGGGTCTAAGCACTGTAAAATATAATGATAATATGGATTATATGTAAATGTCTCTCTTGTTCTTCCTATGTCCTAAATGTTTTGGAGCTGCTGTGTTCAGTTAGATACACTTAATACCAAAGGGCAAAATATGAATTTTTCTTGTTACTTAACAAAATATATTGGAGATACTCAAGCCTAAAGTCCCTGTTTCTTATTTATCTTCATCTTAACATTATGCCAGCTACAAATTGTCCATAAAACTATTGTAATCTTGGTTTTCATGAGCTTTTCATTCTGTGGTTGGGATTTTGTTTACCTTGGCTTATGAAATCTCATCTTTAAGTGGCACTTTGTGAAAAAGAAGCATGTCTTTTATCAAGATAAAGATGGTTGGACAATTGGCTTCCCCATTCCACTCTCCCATTCAGTTATAGACATGATACAATTACAAAATCTACCAGAGTTGAGTACCATTGCACAGTTTACCTGATTAAATGACATTTCAACAGTATATCAGTTATCAAAATTAAACCAGGACTCACAGAATAAGCTCAGGGTGACTTTCAGTTATTCTGAGACAGAATAGCCCTGTTTCTACAAGGCCCTCTACCTTACAACTAAAAAACCTTGGCCGCAACACAAAAACAAGCATGTGGAGATTCTTGAAGGCAAAAAGAGAAAGGAAGACAGTATAGGGAGCTCAAGACTTGTGGAATAACATTGCAGGGATTCCCCCTGGTTTTCTTATTTCCTCCCATGTATCTTAGGGTTCTGTAGAAGCCTCCAATCAAGAACCACTATCAGTACAAAAAGAATTCCAAGAAAATCCTATTTCTTCTATCCATAGAACCAGGAAAAGGTCGGCCTAACAACAGAAAATCTTTTGGCAATATGTCCTCTACTGCATGCCAACACCAATAAAAAAAAACCACACCCTTTTCTCTTTCTCTATCTCTACATTTTCAGTAGGCTGAAAGGAGATTTGTACTTTCACACCCCTTCCTATTCTGTGGTACTTAAATTGCCCTGCTGGGGTAGTGTTAACAGGACTGAGCAGAAAAACTGATCTTCCACTCCCTGCTGAGGCAATGTCTTCAGGATCCAGCAGCCACCCAAGCCCCTATCCCTACCCAGCACCAAGGAGATGTAAGGAAGTAGTGTGAGGTGGGTGATTGACGTTCTATATTTACCTTTTCCTGCTGTCACTCTGAGGACCTCAGACCCTTCTCAATTCATAGGTTCCATGCTTCCTGGTCTGGGGGCTCCTTCTACACCTTTGCCAACATCAGCTGGGATCAGTGGAGCACCAGTGGCACTAGAAAAAAGAGTCAGAACAAAATAACATCACAAGGACCCTGAATTTCAAGCGTTGTTGGAGCCATGGTCCATAAAATTACCTAGGACCTGCCAGTTAGCCAGAACAAGGTGACTGCCTGTTAAAAGGAAGGATTTGAGTAGGCCTCAGAGACTCCTAATATAATAAATAAAAATTCAAGATGCAATCAAAACTCATCTGTTACACAAAGAACCAAGAAAAATCACAAACTAAATAAAATAAGATAATCAACAGATTCTCAACACAAGGATGATTCAAATGTTGGGATTACCCGACAAGAGTTTTAAAGTAGCTATTATAAAAATGCTTTAACATGCAATTTCAAATTCCTTGAAATAAATTTTAAAAAGAAATAGAAATTATGGAAGCAAAGGGGAAGATATAAGAAAGGACTGAAAGGTAATTATAAAGCTGAAAAATGCAAAAACAAAAATAAGTATATAAATAATTTTTTAAAACTATATAAAAGGAGTTCTCTAAGCAGTAATGAAATATCAGACTACTCATAACTTCAGAAAGGGGAACATACAATTGGAATGTGGAAAAATAGGGATAAATATAATAGACTTGCCTTCTGATTGATTTTCTAAATCATATTTGATGGTTAAAACAAAATATATAACATCATCTGATGTGGTACCGTGTATATATAAGAAATACTGAAGTCAATTGTTTTTGTTTAGTTTTGCTTTTAAGTTGAGAGGATAATGAATGGGACCTAAATAGAAGAATGGTTGCTATATATTACTTGGAGTTGTAAAATGTTGATACCAATAGACATGATATTTAGTATGTGTATCGTAACAAGCACTAATTTAAACAGAATGTATGATATGCTAAAAAATTTGAAACCCTACAAGTGTTCATGTAATCCCCAAAAATAAAATAAAATAAAGTAGAAACCAAGGAATGAGAAAAAGGAAAAAGAAAGACAGAAGCCAATGAAAGGTCACACTTGAGCGCTAACATATCAATGGTCTTAAATAATTCAATCAAAAGATAGAAATTGGCAAGAAAGGATACAAAAAATTATACAAATATATGCTATCCACAAGAAATTCACCTCATGTACCCAGGATTTATTAGGGCAAGGATTGCCTTAGTGGTTTCCACTGAGCAGTTGAAGGCTCTGCAAGTGGGGGAGCTAGTCTGGGCTCTCTATCACCATTTCTATGCAATAGGGCTGCCAGCAGAACTGATGGAACCTCAGCAGAAAAAACCTAGAGATGAACCGCCAGACTCCTGTGGTGCTGCCGAAAGATTAAGTCAGTCACCGAAACAGAGGTGTGTCTATTTACACCAAAGGAATAACAGAAGAGCGATATCTACAGAAGATTCTCCAGAGAACCCACCAAAGCTCTACAATAAAGAAAACATGTGCTTTAAACACTGTCGAGACCCAGAGAGTACAAAAGAGCTAACAACACTGTTACTCACGTCATACATACAAAACACTGCATGGGAAAACCGTCCTCCTCATTTTCTTGGGAAGTCTGGAGTTATCCCAAGAATCTGAGTGCAAATGTCCGGGGAGAAAGATGTGAAGCTCTTATTTCCACCAGATTTCAGTTTGAAAGCAGAAACCAAAAGCCAGAGTAGTGGCGTGCTGCAGGTTTCAGCGAGGGCTTGTTCCTTCTGTCTGGATCCCAGAATGGAGAGGACATAGGGAGGAAAGCCACAGCTGATCTGGAGCCAATGTGAACATGAATGAGAAATAAACCCTTGTTGCTGTTCGGAAGTGGCATAAATAGAAGTGGCGTGTTATTCCTAGCAGAAGTTGAGAGCCATTGCTGTTTGCACTTCTGCGCCTTTCCCTATTTCAGATAACAGCATGTCCCTATTAGTAGTTTGGAACCCAATGAAGAAGACGTATGGAAAAATACCACAGCCACCCAACAGCCAAAATGTCTTATGAGTGATAAGTAAACTTTTATTGTTATAAGCCCCCCTTCAAAAATGTATTTGAAATTCATTCAAATGCAATGACTTAGACAGTTGAAAGTTAAAGGATGGGAAAAAGATATGCTATTCAACATTAGTAATACAGACTAAAAAAGCAAGAGTGTCTATATTAACATCTAATACAATATACTTCTGGGCCAAAAAAAATTACTAAAGGTTGCCCTGACTGGTGCGGCTCAGGGGACTGAGTGTCGACCTGTGAACCAAAGGGTCCTGGGTTCTACTGCCAGTCAGGACACATGCCTGGGTTGCAGGCCAGGTCCCCAGTAGGGCGCGTGAGAGAGACAACCACACATTGATGTTTCCCTCCCTCTCTTTCTCCCTCCCTTCCCCTCTCTAAAAAATAAATAAATAAAATCTTTACACACACACACACACACACACACACACACACACACACACACACACAAAGATTCTGGCTTTTATTCTCCCCAGAGTTTCTGATTCAGCAAGTCTGGGTTAGGGCTTCAGAGTGAGCACTTCTAAGATGCTCCTGAGTGATGTTGACACTATGTATTAGTTGCTAGGGCTGCCATACCGAAGTTCCACAGACTGGGTTGCTTAAACAACAGAAATTTTTTAAAAATTACTAAAGGCTTATTGTGGGATGAATTGTGACCTCCAAAAAGATATGTTCAAGTCCTGATGCCTGGTGCTTATGAATGTGTCCTTATTTGGGAATATGAGTTTTTGCAGATGTAATCAAGTTTAAGATGCGGTCTTTCTGGATTAGGTAGGATCTAATCCCATATGAATGGTTTTCTTGTAAGGGAAAAAGGAGAGGGAAATTTGGACAACAGAGGGACACACAGGGAGAATGCCATGTGACAACAGGCAGAGATTGGAGTGATGAATGCACAAGTCAAGGAATTCTAACCACTAACAACCTCTGGAAATATTGCTGGCAACCACTGGAAGCTAGGAGGGAAGTGGGAAAGGATTCTTTCTGAAAGCCTTCAGAGGGAGCATGGCCCCAGCAATACTTCGATTTCAGACTAACTTCCAGACTTTGAAAGAATAAGCTTCTGTTCTTTTAAGCCACCCAGTTTGTAGGCATTTGTTATGCAGCTCTAGAAAACTAATATATTGGCAAAAGGATTGATCCATTGAGTCACATAGTGATCTAAATGTATAATGCATCAACAACAGACCCTCAAATTCATGAAGCAAAATTCACTGAGTCCTTCATCTCTATAATTTTGTCATTCCGATAATGTTATAAGCATCTATTCATATGGTATGAATATGCAACTTTTCCCTTGTGCTTATCAACTTATGAGGGGGATTAAAAAAACCCTGAAATTCATTCATAAAAACTCGTGTATTATTCTTACATGTTTAAATTTCAACCACCTTCAAAACACTCTCCATGTGATGCAATGCACCTATCAAGAGAGTTTTTCCGCTGCTCAAAACAGTTTTTAAACTTGTCCATTTTGATGCCTTTTAGTGCTTCTGCTATTTTTTGTTTCACCTCTTCCACATCTGCAAAACATTTCCCTTTGAGGACTTTTTTCATGCAGGGAAACTAACAAAGAAAAAAAGTTGCTATGGACAAGATTGGGTAAATGGGGAGGATGGGGCACAAGGGTCATGAAGTTTTTGGTCAAAAACTGATGAACAGTCAGTGTGGTATGGGCAGGTGGACTCATAAATCCTCCATCATAAAATGTGCATTGAAAGAGTCTTCAAAAAAAATTCACTGAGGCTGAATGCAGCCTCTCACAACAACACCAGCTGGTACACTGATACAGATGGGTTCCTAGAACACTCACCTACTGGAGAAAGCCTCTACCACAAGGGATCCCACCCTTCAGAAGATAATTCTGTTTTGGGGGGAGCCCCCCCTCATATCACCAGGTCAAAATTGTCCTTCAGTAACTGGCTTGGTTACTTCCTAACATGGCAACAGAGAATGGGGGCTGCCCCTAACATCCATGTTCTTCTTTAGTCACACAACTCTGCTTTTATTTGGGAGCAGCTTAATTCCACTTTGAAACCTACATTTTCAAGCCTCCCTTGTCTGATAGAAACATACCACATACTAATCCCATGTGTTTATCTGGAAATACAGGATATTCTAAATAAAGAATTATAAAACTTCCTGTGGATTAAAATAGTATTTGACTAACCGAGCTGCAAAACAGGCTATTCTAATGCTCATTTGCAGGCATTTTGTCTGAAACTAGTAGCTGAAAAGAGAATATGTATGTATTTAAAATTTAAATTTTTCATTTAATTTTGGAGGTTTCTACCTAAATGAAAAACTGTATGTTCCAGGAGATATTGCTGTATCTTACAGGGAATAGATTCATGGCTTACATGTGAGTGTTTAAATCAATATTTGTTGAAGATATGAATGAAAACAAGAATTAGTTTCATTGGTCATTTTTATGTGTGATACCATTCTTAAGTGAAATACTTAGTATGATTCAAGTTTATTTTCTTTTACTTACTAAATGGAATTGGTGTGGATAGGTCTTTTAAGAAATATTTTATTGTTATTCAGTTACAGTTGTCCCCATTCCCCTCCACCCTAAACACCTGTTACTCTCCACTGTTCCATCCAACCACTAGATAGATCTTAAATCAGGCTGGCTTTGATCAGAATGTGTTGTGGAATAAAATCAATAATATTAATACTTATTTTTATTAAAGTTTACAAAAACTGTTGTTAAGAGCTTACTATGTACCAGCTCTGTGTTCACTACTTCTGTGTTTTATTTATCACATTAAACCCATACAACAATCCAAGCAAATAGGTAATACTATGCCCACTTGACATTAGAATATCAAGGTTTTAAGCAATTGACGAAGTTGATCAAAGCCACACACCAACTAAATGGCAGAGCTCAGGTTCAGCCTTCAGTCTCTGGGACTCTAACACCTACACCGTGAGTTACAGAAGCATAGAGTAAGCACAACACCAAGTCAAAGGTGGTAAGTGCCCCAAGAACAGTCCAGGCTATATCCACAGAACTTTAAAAAAATATGGAGATTGAAGCCAGGTGGGAGTGAGTCCAGGTGAGGCTGCACTAAAGAGGAGATGTCCCAGGTAGACTTCACCTGTGGGTAAGATTCTAAGGAATGAATAATTGTCTGACTTCCAGGCAGTCATGCCAAAAATCCAGTCTAGTTCAATGGTCTTAAAAAGCATCTCCCCTGCTGAGACTGCCCTCCTTAAAGAAAAGAAGGTCAATGTGCACACGATGGTTATTTGTGCTAGTTTATCTCCTCTATTGGCTGTTCCCCAGTCATCTGCATTGCATGGCTTTCTTTACTGGAACCAGTAGGGTGGAGTGCGAAGAACACGGAACTGGGAGGCCGAGCTATGTAGAAATCATCTTTGTCCTTTACCTCACGGTGCAATCGGAGGCCAGTCACTTATCTCCAAGCTTTAGTTTCATTTGTAAAATAGGGTAGGTAGTACCATTGTTTTGCAACTTGTGGGAATTTTGACTAATTTTCCATCCTCTTCAAGATCCAATTGTGTGGGGATGCATCTGCAATAGTAGTCTTGTCAACTGTGTTTCAAATGTGTAGTGCTGGGAACAGGCCCCGTCATGTGTATTCATTGATCCCAAAGATAGGTCACAAGGTGAATGCTTGACGTATAAAATAACTTTATGCCCAATGACAAATGTCAAAAGATTTTCTTGGGACTTATTATTGATTTATAGTTTCAAAACACATCATTGTTTTTCCAATGCTAGTAGTAGTAAGTGACTTCTGAGAAAACACCTTAGTCTCCATCACTACGTTTCCCTTTAGCGGGCATTATAATGCTGAGATGGGATGACAAACCTAAAGAATAGATCCAAACACCTGACTCTGAATCTGTTCCTTAACTTATTTCAACTCATATAATAATATGAAATAGTGATTTTGGAGGACGCGCAATGATGGAAACTCAAGGAGTCACCTTAAAGAGCTAAAATGGTCTGTATCTTAAAAGGTTTAATTATTTTCTTCTAGGTTAAGAACTAATCCTTAATAAAAAAACTGATAGGTAAGCTGGGCCTTCACCAAAAAATTGCTCGTTAGGATCCCCTTTTGCCTTTCTTTCAAAGTCAATGTATACTAAAAACTGAAGCAAAGAACTCCTTTGATGTGTATAATTACAGGTCACCCCAACTCCCATTATCTTTAACTTACTTATTATTTTCAAAGGTTTAATAAAATTTTACCATATTTTTTTCATTTAGTTTGTGATTGTTCTTGGTTCTCTGTGTGACAAGTTAATTTTGATTGTATCCTATTTTTTTCCTGCCTATTATATTAGGAGTCTCTAGGTCTTTTTCAAATCCTCCATTTGAACAGGCAGTCACCCTCTCTAGGCTACCTGAGAGGTCCTGTAGGCAGTGGCTCCAATGACAATTTAAGTTCAGAGTCCTTATGAGGTTACACTGGCCTCATCATTTGACTGGGGCCACTGGTGGCACGCTGATCCCTGCTGACCCTGGTTGAGGGCGCATACGGAGCCCGGGAGATCAGGAAGCATGAGGGCCTCTGAATGGGGAAGGGGTCTCATGCCTTCTGGGATAAAGAACCTTTTCCAGGCCAGGGGTTACTGTGATATTATAGTTCCACCACTGCTGCCTGGTTGTCCCTTGTCCCTAAGGAGGGGAGAGAAGTCTCAGGTTCAGCCTGGCTGACAGCATTTCCCTGGGTGAGTGACTACTCATTATGGCTGAATCTGTGGCTGAATCCATGGCTCACTGGCTGCCCAGCTGCCTGGGGTGTGCAAGTGGCAGAAGAAATTCCTGCCTTTGGGCTTGAAAAGAGTTTCTGGGTCTGGGCACCTGTCGTAGTGGATCCACCTGGTCCCAAGTTGCCTCTAGGAGGGAAAAGGGGATCTCTATTCTGTGAGGACATCCTGTTGTTGCCAGGGAGGCAGTCTCAGACCCAGAGGGAAGAAAAACGCCTCCTCTGGCCTCTTGGTGTTCACGGGGCTCTTCACTGACACCCCTGTAGATGCTTCGGGATGGCCTGGTATCTTCAGGGAGGAATGAGTACACCTTGACTTTCATCTGTTAGGTAGAGTTCTTGGAGTCCTGGGGCCCAGGCCACTCTGCTTTCCTCTTTCAGCTCTAGTGCTCTCCTGTGATGGTCTTTGTGTTGTTTCCAGAGTTATACTCATAGGTGAACTCATAGACATGAGCAGAGATGAGTCAGTGTTTTCTTTCTGGACCAGAAACCCCAGAACTCAGTTGTGAACATTTAGAAATTAAAATTAAACATGGCCATCAAAGACATCCAAATTGCCTCTAAGAAAATAGTAGATTATAGCAGGGAATACCTGTAAAACCAGGAATGAAAATTCATAAATTACCTGCACTGAGGTGGCACTGAAGTCATGCACATTTCAAAAATTGCTTAGTCACTAAGGAAAACAATAGTGGTGCACAGGTTTCCAGAAATATGGCAAGACAGTGAGAGATTAGTGGTAGAAATATTGGTATATATCGTATCATTACTTTAGAGCATATTTTATAGACAATGGGTTTGTAAAAGTTTATATTAGTCAAAACTAAAAGAAAACCTGTTAAAGAGCTTGTGGAGCATAAGGGAAGTGGACATATTTCTTACATATATTATCTTTATCAAATATACATTAAGGAAGAGAGAGGTTTCTCCTTCACCTCCATGAGGATCTCTGATTAGACTTGGACTCTGAGCTGCAAGGAAACAGAAGGAAATTAGGTCTACCGGATAAAGAAAATTCCAACTGACATCAATCTTGTGTGTCTCTTTATGAGTTTTTTCATTCCTTCTCTATCTCTCTTAACTGTAGAGGGACTTTATCCAGAAAGCAACAGTTATAAAGAAAGCAATAAAAAGCAAGCACATTTCTAAATGCATACAGCCCTCATCTCCTGTCCATCGGTTCACACTCGTTGCATGCCCTAAAAAGACTAAAAGAAATGCCCACCATATCAGCTGACATTTGCAAATGTTGTGATTTCAGTTGCCCCCATGAGGAACTACATATTTATGAGGTAAGAAAACGATCTTATTCATAATATAGATTCCTGCTTTATCATAACAGTCTGAACCTTGGCAACTCCTTCTTTGACAAGCCTGCAGTTTGTGGTCCCACATAGTCCATATCTATTGTGGGAAGCTTGGTAAAATTATCAGGCTCACAATAACTCAAATGCATATCTCATGGAGCTCCCTCTCAGAGTCCCACAGTCTCAAAGAGCTTTGTGGAAATTTTCCAACATAGGACCTTTTCTTCTATTACCTAGAAGAACCACCAGCACCCACTGTAAAGAAAACTAACCACGTGTCCAGTCAGTGTCCCCTGGTAATCACATAGGTGTCGAATAAACTAGATTATGGCTCAGTTGGTTCGAATATCACTTCCTGCACCAAAAGCTGTGTGTTCGATTCCTGGTCAGGGCACGTACCTAGGTTACAGGTACAATCACCAATCCAGGCATGTACAGAAGGCAATTGAAGTTTCTTTCTCACATCAATGTCTGTCTTTCTCTGCTTTCCTCTCTCTCTAAAATAATCAATAGTAACATATCTTTGGGTGAGGGTTTTTAAAAAAAAAAAACTCTAATTATAAAAAAAATATGCTTAATCATTTACATTTGGCGTGGTTTTTGCTTTAATTTTCTAACAAATAAGCTCATTTTCTTCTTTTCTCTCTAACCCTTCCAAGTCTTTGATGCAGGGGGAAGATGTGTGGATACCAGCATCTACCACATTGCTCCCCCCCTGCTTTGGGGGAATGCTCTTTGCAGGGGAAGTGGAGGCAGAGGAGGGAGGAGAGGGAGTGGGGAGAAAAGATATATGGAGAGGCTACCTCTTTCCGCAGAAGCCTGTGCCTTGCAGAAGGCAGTAAATACCGCAGCCGACCTGTCTAAACACTCTGCCTCAAGTGCTCACTTCACGCAAGGAAATCATTAAAGCAAGACCTACGGGAGCATTTGTTTTGGAAATAGAATGACACAGCTCACCACTCTGGGCAAAAACCCCTTAGACACTGAGTTCTTTATTTACCTGTTGCTCTGAGAGGCGGGTGCTGCCCACTTTACGATAACATGACTAATGGGACGTCCTGCCTGGACTTGAAGACTCATACCTGTTTTCCTTCCTCCACATACCTCTGTACCCCCCGCTCCGCCTGCACCAGGCCTCTGGTAGACGCTCCGTGGAGGCAGGATGCCCACTGGGCAAGCAGAGGAAACAAAGCCGCTCAGAGAGGACCGCAGCCCGCGGCCGCCTAATTACAAGTCCCTGCACTGCCTGACGTTCCTCAGCTGACAAGCCCGGACTGTGTGAGACCTGCAAGTGAACCGCGGCCAGAAGCTGCGTGTCACCTGGCTCACACTCCAGACAGGGGCCCAGCCGGACCGTGCCCTCGCCCCTGTCACTGGTAACACCAGAGCCTACGAGAACACTGGGGAGGCCAGAAGAGGGTGGGCACCAGGATGACAGAGGGGATTTTACCTTCAGGTGTTCACCTTTATGCATGGATTTGTTTCGCTCTTGTAGAAGCTTTGGCAAAGAGTTCATAGCATGCGTTTCCGCTCTTCGTAATTAACAGGCAAGTGCAGATCAGAACTCTGAGAGAGTTCTTTAGTCAAAGTTATTCCAGCAATTTGCCCTTGCTTCTTTATCATCTCTACACACATATGTATACACATCAGATACGTGCTTTGGAACTGACAGTTTAAATTCTCGCTTAAAATATATGGACCACATGAATTCTGTTTATCCCATTTTTGGTAATTTCAAACATCGCAAGAACTAATTAGCAGATATAAACATTAGAATAGTTAGTAAACCAGTACCTTCACACATTTGTTGCCTAAATGTTATATAATATCTCCTTAAACAAGTTGGTGTTTGTATAAGCTATGTATATTATTTTAAATATTTAAAAAATCATTTTTTAGATCTTCACAGAATTCCTGTGAGGTATATGTCAAAGAATAATTATTATCACCAGTTTTTGAATCAAGAAATTGAGGCTCAAAGAAGTTACCCTTATTTTATACCTTGTAAAAGTAGGGATAAAATCCCATTATAGTCAGCATATACCAGAACCCTGATATAACACGGAGATTGTTAAGCCCAGTCCATCATCGTTCAGTGGGGAAAGTCAACCTTGTCCTGAAAGGGCTCTGCTGCAGGATATTGGACTTCGAAATGATGTGAAACAGTTAAACATCTCTGCGGTTCTACTTGCATCCCTTCTCCCAGCTCCCCCCGCAGCCTGTAACAATAGCCCCCACATTGCTTTCTGTCCAGGGCCACTCCTGCACTCAAGGTCTTCCGCATTCACTACAGATGCATGCCCCACAGCTCGCCCTCCCACCCCGAAATTCACTGCCACCAATAGAGCCCCACCACGGATGGGTCTCATACCATCCCACTTTCCCACTCGGCTGCTTCCAAGACCTGGTGCTTCTGTGAATGCTTGGAGAGCTGCCTGGTTTCCAGAACTTCCATCTGCTGCCTCATCTCCATTCCTACTCACCTGCCCACTCCTGGCTTTGGAGCTAAAAGGACTGTGCACTCAGAAGAATCACTGGATGACAGCTGGGAATATAGTCTTGCTATACAATGGAATAAACAGGATTTTACTGGCTAATCTGGGAATACAGCCACAGTCAATAACATGAGAAAATAAATTCTGCCTTTCAAACAACTTCTAACTTTCAAACAACTAACTCATAAATTAACTTTGAGATTACGTGTTCATAAACTGCAAAATCACTGTGATTAAAACTGAACAAATGCCATTTTGTCTCAGCAAACTTGACTGCTTATTAAATTGTACTCATTGAAAAGAAGGCCCTGCCCTAACAGAGCTAGGTGTTATGGGTATATTTTCTTTGCTAATTCTTATTTATTTTAGCTGTTTTCATGTGAAACCAGATCTCCATGAGTCTGTTTTCCTCCTCAATTTTGTACTGAAAAATCAATTGCTTGATGCTGATTTGAAAACCCTGTGAGAAGCCAATTTACATACTGTACAAATAGGCTTAAATATGTCTGGAAATACAAAGCCCCCTTCTTGGTAATTAAAAAAAAAAAAAGCTGAACTTGAATATTCATGTGAAGATCTTGCTGTGCAAATCCTACAAATTATCGTCCATTAAGTAACCACATGTGACGTAGTCCCCAGGCTGTAGGACCTCACAAAGCTTCGGCCTGACTACAGAGAGTAAAAATGGCTATGGGAGCCACTAATGTGAAAAGTAATGGGTAAAATGACTTTATATCATGTGCATTTTTCTGATAAACTAAAAACTGCTTATTTGTTTGTTTGTTCATTTAATTTTTAATTTAATCTTTATTGTATTTTTTCCATTACCATTTGGTTCCCGTACACAGCCCCCCTTCCCCAAGCAATCACCACCCTGTTGTCCATGTCCATTAGTCCTTTTTCCTTTTTTCTCAACTGCTTATTTATATAAGACTTGGAGAGGTGGGGGAGAAGCATTTTGAAGACTTGAGTTGAACCGATAAAGATTAAGAATCCACCCTATTTGAACAAACGTTACCATTGTTTCCTAAAGCCAGTTGATACTTACAAGCACCATATCCATCACAAAGCCTGGGGAAATTGACTTTAATCTTATTCAAGAAAAAAATACAAAAAATGACCTCAATCTACCAACCCTTAAGATGTCAAATGTGAAGAGTTTGCAAGGTAGTTTTTTGAACTACACTGATTTTCCCCCACTGTAATAAGGGAAATTACGTCAGGCTGGCACTAATGTTAATAAGAGTTCCCATTAGTGCTGACGCACTTCCTGCTCTGCACCAGCAACTGCAATGTACCACTCATGTTACAATCCAGTGTGTCACCTTCCCCACGTCAGTGGGCTCTTGCATCATTTCTGCAAGGAGGAAGCCCATGATGACCTCAGTTGTGGGGTTCTTTTCAACATAAAGTTTAATTTTAGTGTTACTATTTAGAAAATAATTTTTAAGCAACATATGGACACAGCTGTTTCTGTTTGGTATAGTTTTGAACTTGAATTACATTTTCCTTTTAAAAGGAAGAGCTTTCTACTCCTCTGTTAAAGCAGAAGTCAAATAATTACAAGCTGATAATAAACATGTCTAGAACTTCCTTCTTCAACCTAAAAAAACAAAAGATATTGCCCATAATCTCTGCTCTTATTTGGTGTTCCCTTTTTTAGGAGACAATTTTCATCTGTTCCAAAGTACGAATTGCATAAATGCTGTTTAGGTTTGAACACTCTTTGTTTAGTTGGCAAATAAGAAGGATTTAAAAAATTGAATGGTTCACTCTCTAACCAGAAAAAAATTGCTGTAAGGCAATATATTGACTATGGAACATTAAAAAGGAAAGTGAGTATATTCAAATTCATTGTATAGGGGAATGAATGTTGAAAATTTGACTCTTTTGCCACCTTTAAAAAATTATGACATCAATTGACCTTTAAATCTATGGCAATGCTGCCCAGTAGAACTTTCTGCACTGAGGGGGTTGCTCTATAATCAGTGACCAGTACAGAAGCTGTTAGCCACACGGGGTTACTGAGCACGTGAAATGTGTCTAGCTCGACCGAGAAACTAAATTTTTAATTTAAATCCATTTTAATTTATTTAAAATTAAATAGCCACCCGTGGCTCGTGGTCACCATATTGCAATATTGGAGACTCCACCTATATAGCAGTATAATGTGGAAACGAAAAGGATTAAAATCTGTATGACCCATGGGACAAAACTATAAATAGGAGAATCAACAAACAGGAAGTGAGAGGTAGAGGTAGGGTTGTGGACAGAATAAAATCAAATTAGCAAACATTTCTTGACACTTACCAGAGATGACAACTGAAGTAGAAAGACCCTGCCCTGAAGCACAGCACAAATGATGGCACTTGAACCAAGCACGATTTAATTGATAAACCAAAGCAATAAAAATGAGACTGTAAACAAGATAATGCCTTAAAATTTGTCAAGGAGAGTAAGTAGGCTGGAAAGGAGTTCAGGATCACTTGGGGGTTAAAAAAAATCCCGTATGATGGATGCATGCCATGTATTTATCTAAACCCACCAAATGGACAATACCAATGGACAACTCCAACGTAAACTGTGGTCTCTGAGTGATTATGATGTGTCCATGTAGGTTCATTGGTTGTTACAAATGCACTGCTCTGGTGGGGGATGTTGATAATGGGGAAAGGCTGTGGGAGCAGGAGCTATATGAAAAGTCTATGCACCTTCCTTTCAGTTTTGATGTGAACTTAAAACTGTTCTGAAATTACAGTATGGTAAGCCTATTTTTTTAAAGTCCCAGAAAAGTTACAAAGGAAGTGATAGACCTACAAGATGTGGTGGAAGGGGATTCCAGGATACAGAACAAAGCCAGTGAGCCTAAGCGTACATGGGAGGGGTCAGAGGGTTTAGGGAGGTAAGAAGTAGGTTAGAAGGTAGGAAGGAAAGGTGGGCTGAGCAGTGCAGGGACTGGCCTGGAAAGCCAAGCTGTGACAGTTGGATATCTCTCTTGTAGCCACTGGAGAGGCATCAAGGTCAACCTTTTCAGAAATGTGTATCTAACATAAGAGTTGCTAATGTATTATATTTATAGAAAGTGACAGGTTTTGCATAACAATAAAAACAGCCTGGCTGGTTTGTTATCTGTCATCTAGCAAATTAATTTATGACACATTGCCCTTTGATAAAAGAAATCACTATTTTTTACAGTGTGTGTAATCCTCTTAAGACTTCGCTTGCCCTGGCCAGGTGACTCCATCACCTGGAGCATCTTCCCATACGACGGAAGATCGCAGGTCCAACTCTTAGGGCACACACCTAGGTTGTGGGTTCAGTCCCTTGCGGGGTTTGTATACGAGAGGCAACTGATCAATCTCTCTCTTTCTCCCCCCTTCCCCCTTCTTCTCTTTCTAAAACTTAATAATAGTAATTTTTTAAAAATGTATCCTCCGGTGAGGATAAAAATAAATAAATAAAGACCTCTCCTTTTTTCCCTATATTCTTCCTTTTCTTACACATTCCCTTTGTTACTATTTTCTCCACTTATATAATCGAGGTCCTGTTTTAAGATTCTCTTGGATGCGATAATAACCAAAGGTTTATTGCTATAATTGGGCAATGTGGACAACACACACATAGAAGAGTCTGGGAGAAGGGAAGAAGGGGGAGTTCAGATTCACACAGCACTGCTACGTGCTGGATGCCGAGGGGGACACTGATACAGGTGGACGCAGCATCACAAGTGTGAGGACCAATTGCCAGAAAAACTTCCTCCCCCACTAAAAACAATGAGCAGCTTGCCCAAGGACACAGAGCTCATTAGTAGCAAAACTGAAACTACGACTCAGATTAATTGGGTAGATCCCACTTGAGCTTCAGCAAAGGGCTTAACCTCCACAACTGCTCACTTCTAGGATGAGTACAATATAAGCTTAAAATGTTGGCATGAGCACACTCACACTCACGCTCACATACCACAGCAGAGTGCTACCAATGGCCTGCAGGGCCTCTGACTTCTGAGGAGATGGGCATACCTGATAGAAAGCAAACACACCCAGTTTACCGGACCTCAAACAGATTTCCATGAGAGGTAATTGATTTTTTTATTCCAGTATAATCTGAAATTTTACAAAAAGTCATCAGAACCCATGATGGAATAAACTCCAGCCCTGTTCCACAGAAATCACCAGAATCTCTCTCTTTCCATACCCTCACTTTGCCTCCCACAGCAAACTAATGAGGATAAGCCCACACCCAGTCCACTCTCTGGTGGCAGAGCAGCCAGGAGGCTTATTCTGAGCTGTAACTCAGACTTAGCAGACATTTTTCGGCAGCGCAAACCATTCACCCCCACCTGGAGCACAGGAAAAGGTGCAGCCTGCAGCAAGTGCGGCTGTGGTGACAGCGCACTCAGGAATGCAGGCACCTGTAAGAGCAGGAACAGAGCATAACAGTCACCTGTCCAGCCTGATCCACCAGGTGGAAAGGGTGTGTGTGGTCATGACTGGAAGCTCGGCTTGGCCTGTGGAACAGAAGGAAGGAAGCAGCACCTGCAAGGGTGGAATGCGGCCCTGCCCTTCCATGGCACAGATGGTGCTCTGATAAACAGCTTGCTCCTTTTCTGTGGCCCTCCTCCTCCACAGCCGCTGACTAGTGCCTGCGCGGGGATGATGTCCTATTGTCTGTTTGAACATTGATGCTATTTTGCCCATTTAGAAAGCCCTGCTCTGTTATGCCCAAGAAGCCTGAGCCTCAGAGCTCATCTCTCCTCCTGAGGACAACAGCCAATGATGGACGCAGTAAAGCAAAAAGGGGATGTACAGTTGTGGCACTGTGCCTCTTCCCTTGGGGGCATCACCTGCAGAATCCCTCTCTTACATAAACAGTACATGGGCAAACACACGTATATCCAAGGGTGATTGGTTTCAGTACCCCTGCAAATACCAAAATCATGGCAAAGTATTTGCTTATAACCTATGCACGTCGTCCTGTATACTTTAAATCATCTCTAGATTACTTATAATACCTAAAACAATGTAAATGCTATATAAATAGTTGTTACACTATATTGTTTAGGGAAGATAAAAAGTCTGCACATGTTCAGTACAAATGCAACCATCGCAGGCCCAACCACATATTACAAGTCAGCAACACTTAACATTTTTTTTCCAATTATTTTTGATCTGTGGTTGGTCGAACCCGTGGATGTGGAACTCACAATATACTCACTGTACACACACACACACACACACACACACACTATAGCCCTTGCACAGCCCCACTGGAGACTCTCAAAGGAGCCATGATTTCCGTGGAGGAGGGAGAGAAGAAACACTGGTGGATGGTTGGATGGAGAAGCCCTTCTAAGAGCAAGTAGAATAGGAGTGAGCAGGGAGGGCACCCTTTGCCGGCCCCACATCACAGGGTTCCAGACTGATGTCTGAGCTGTCTTCAGGGCATGCTACTCCAATCTCTATCTTGGAAGGCTGAGTGAAGGTCCCTCTGGGACGGGCGGTGTTGTGGTGATGTTGGGGACCCCGTGTCAGCCACCATTGCCTCATACTTTCTGGCGAGCAGAGCCCTCTGGACCGTGCTGCCCCCAGGCTATATGTAGGCCCCATGTCTCCCTCACCCCTGCTATCAATATAACCTTTGCATGAACTTCAGTGTTGCCCTTGCTTTTCATTATTTTTTTCTCAGCTATTTCTTGAACAGATCATTATGCTGGTAAAATGTCAAATGCTGTTTTTCTTGGCAGATACAAGAGCTTGGGGTAAAAGATACAGCATTCCTACCACTCTTTTTAAACATTGCAGGGGATAATTGGGACATTAAACAAGAAGTCACTAAGTGGGGATACTAAGTGAAGTCACAGCCGTCAGGGGTGCCATGTCAGTCAGATAGGGACATTTTCTGTCACTGTCTGGTGCCTAGCGACAGCTTCCTTCCCTCACTGCTACATAACTTGCCAGGGAAGCACTGGTCCTACACAGATCATCAGGCTGTTGCCCTGACCCCTTGTACTTAAAAAACCCTTATATCTTCAGGAGGCAAAATTGAAAGCAGGCTTGAAAGCAGTTCAATGAAGGCAAGCCTCAGGCTTGTTCTGCGTAGCCCTGAAAACCTCTGGCATTGATTTGGTACCCTGGGGCATCATGGGATTTTTCTGGGGGTTTGCGTGTCTGTGTGGAAGAAATCAGGGCATTGTACAAGAGCGTGCGCAGCCCCACGTGCCTTGCCTACCACATGTTTTGTTCTGCGAGCCTCCAGGCACTGTGCAGCTAGTTGGCCCTCTGTTCTTCTGCAGGAATGCTTCCCGTGGGAATTTGCTCTTGCAGCGTACCTCTCAAAAAATCTCAGGGGTGAACCCCTCATTCCCCCTTTAACAAATCCGAGTACAAAGGCAGTCAGTCACTGAAACATTATTTGAAACTTTTCTGGGTGGCTGTTTTGCTGTTGGCAAATGCATGCTCTCTGCCAGCTAAAGAGAGCTTTCCAGGCCTTCTGACTAAGCTCCCTGGGCTGAGACCACAGCGGCCTGAGGATGAGGCTTCCTGTGCCACGAGCTTATTCTTCTTCAGCTCCAACAGCCCAGAGAAGCCCCCAGAAGAATCCTTCCCTGCCCTACTTCTCTATCGCCAGGTTAAGCAGGCAGCAAGGGGTTAACTCACATTTTACAAGATGTTAATAAGAGGCAGGCATTAGACCTGACTTGACTGCAGTCACCTGCGTGGGAGGCACAGTGAAGAGCACCACCTGAAGACACAGGCTTCACAGAGGCCCATTAAAACTCCTGCAAGGTGCTCAAACACCCTCCTCACAGACCCACAAACGCAAGTGTGAGGCTAACAGCAAAACACCGGGAGACGTGTGTGCTCATGAAGGGAACATTTTGCTGGAAGACAGGTTTCTCTTTCATGACATCTGCTGAGCAAACAGGAGGTCTTTTCTTTCTCTTACAGAAACTGCAAACCCTTGGACAGAAGAGGGAGAGGCCTCTTCTTGGAACAGAGCTTTGTTAGTTCACCTAGAGCATGTGGAGAACACGACGAGCCGATCTCTATGAGCTTCTTCAGATACACAAGGCAAGGTCATAAATACCTTCTTATTCTTCAAGATTTCAAATTTTACCTTCTCCCTCCTTCCCTCCTGCTGTTTTTCCAGCCAAGATACTGGTGAACAGGGAGTTGGAATTCCACAGAAGTTTGAGCATTCTAAGTTCTTCCAAGGAGGTCAATTACAGCAGTCAAAGATCATAAACATTTTTTTTGGTCCCATGTTTGTCCCACGGAAGGGGAATGGCATCAACTTAGCCTCATACCAACAGGCAATCACCCAGGGTTAAGGGAAACGTTTCCTACAGGACTATAGGAGCAGAACTTCAGAAATGCCTTCCAGGACATGCAGGACACTCTGAGAACCACGATGTGGTGCATGAAGCAGCAGCGCAAGCAATATTGGGATACTCCACACTGAGATGCAGGCCACGGAGCAGCAGAGCACAGCCACCAGCTGGGATATCCAGCCTGTGCTCTATACCCCACCAATCATAAGGTAGCTCATGGAAAAATAAGAATGTATCACTTGGGATACACAACACTGCTGAAAATTGAATATTCCCATAGCTGTCTGCAGACTGGCAGCATGGATGCCACCCAAGACACATATACTGAGAACTGCACAGCCACCAAGCACAGTGAGCAGCTTGAAAACATCAGCATCATTGAAACCTGGAACTCACACCAGAGACTGCACACATCTTCATTATATTGTCCCTCAGTTCAGCACAGCATCACGTGGATTTAGCATTAACATTAGTAGACTTTGAACAGAGCAGATTACCCTCCATAATGTGGGTGGACCTTATCCATTCAGTTGAAGGCCTTAAAAGAAAAAGACCATGGTCCTCCAATGACAAGGGAATTCTGCTCCAGACCGCCTCCAGACTCAAGTTGCAGTATCAGCTCTGCCAAGGGTCTCTGGGTTGCCATGTCGCTCTGCACAATTGAGATTAGCTAGACCCAACGATGATGTGAGCCCATCCCTTAACCTAAATGTGTCCCTGTCTACATACAAACATCTTTTGGATGTGTCTCTGGAGAACCCTGAAAGGAAATGTGGTGTTGGATATCCTTGGTGATGTCCATGCAACTCTCCCACAGATACCCTGTGAGGTGTGGGCTGCAGAGCATAGAGATGCATGTCCTGGTGGGCATCCTTCCTCTCCCTGGATCACAGGGAACAGAGTGTTCTAAACCCCCAAACTCACAGCATAGCTCATGGGTAAGCAGTAGCGATGCCACCTGTATGCCAAGCACTGTGCTCTAACCCCCAAGAACACAGAGGAGTCCATGGTATCTCGTGCTAACACAGCACTGTCCTGTACAGCCAGGACTCACGATATGACCAATGGACCAGCACTGCTGTTTGGGTACCAGGCCCCAAGACCTCTACTGCTATTCCGGACAGAGCAGTTTGTGGACGAGCAACATCGAAGTTCATGGGACTCCACCCTTTCCCTCACACTGCTGTACTCACATGTGCCCCATGCACAGCAGTACCCATGTTCTGGGGATCCCACACTGAGCCTCGCACTCACAAGAGTCACATGGGTCCTGTGACAGATGAGCATGGTGTCCTCTGGGATTTCACACTCTGTTCCCTCCACACCCACCACTGGTGCTGGCAACCCCTGCATTTCTGGTGCTGCACTCCAGCCTCCACTGTAACTCTGTGATCCAGGGAGAGGAAGGATGCCCACCGGGACATGCATCTCTATGCTCTGCAGCCCATGCCTCACAGGGTATCTGTGGGAGAGTTGCATGGACATCACCAAGGATATCCAACACCACATTTCCTTTCAGGGTTCTCCAGAGACACAGATCCAAAAGATGTTTGTATGTAGACAGGGACACATTTAGGTTAAGGGATGGGCTCACATCATCGTTGGGTCTAGCTAATCTCAATTGTGCAGAGCGACATGGCAACCCGGAGACCCTTGGCAGAGCTGATACTGCAGCTTGAGTCTGGAGGCGGTCTGGAGCAGAATTCCCTTGTCATTGGAGGACCATGGTCTTTTTCTTTTAAGGCCTTCAACTGATTGGATAAGGCCCACCCACATTATGGAGGGTAATCTGCTCTGTTCAAAGTCTACTAATGTTAATGTTAATTGAAGTTTTTAAAATATCCTCAGAGAAACATCTGGACTATCCTCAGAGAAACATTTGGTGTTTGACCAAAATTTGCATACCATGGGCTTTCCAAGTTGACACACAAAATTAACAATCAGAGTGCTCTAAACCCGGTCCTCATGATAGGCTTTGTGAAAAAGCAGCAAAGTCCCCTGGAAGTCTGGGAGCGCTATGATCTCTACTGCTACCCAAGGGGATTGAGTGGCATGAGCCTCACTTGGGACACTCGGCACTCTGCACTGCACCCTCCCTCACAGAACAGTTGCTTTACAAGGATGTGTGCATTGCAAGGAAACCAAGCCCTTCACAGTGTACCTCCACTCTTCCCTGAGTGAGCCAGGAAGATGTTGCAGAGGCATTGCGGGATCCCCAGGATGCAAGTGGACTTCTCTCTCAAAGCTCAGTGTGATCAGTGGGAAGCATAATGGGCTTCTGCTGAGAAACCTTCACTGCAAACACACTGATGATGCTGACATCCATAATGCCGCAGTGCTGCGCCACCTGGGAATCCAAAGCTGTGCTTTCTACCCCTCCTGCTCATCGAGGCCCCTGGGCCAGCTTGCCAGCACCTCCTAGAACATGCCACACTGCTCTCTATAAGCTCAAGTAGCAAAAACATCTCATGAGTCTCTAAACAGTGTGCTCAGTAACCCACAGCTCACAATGGGGTTAGCAGCATCAGGCAGGCATTGCTTAAAACGCCCCACAGTGTATATTGCCCCTAGCCCAGTCACAAGGGAACTGTGGGCCTGCAGCATTGTGGTACCTTCTCAATAAGATGAATCCCACGTCCCACCAAGAACGGTAAATTATATTTCCATTTTACTAAAAACCCAGGTCATGTTAGCTTAAGGGGCACCTCCTAAAGCAGAGGTCCACTCCTCTCTCACGTTCTCAGATTATTTAAATCCTCTAGGGGTTTATTACACTAGAGTTTCCATAAAAGAGTGTTATCAGTTTATAAAGAGATTCTATCCTTCAGTCTATTGTTATAGCCTAATGGACTGGGATTTTTAAGGACCACAAGTCTCATTAAATAGACTCCTGAAGTTGAGACTATCCTATACCTTTGGATAAATCAGGTTGTCCAAATGAGACTGAAAAAAATATCCAGGGACTTTATGCAGAGTCTGAAGATGTCAGTATCACTTGGTAATGACATATAGCCCTCCTTTGGCTCCCCCAACACCTTTTTCCTACACAAGTGCATTCACACATACTATCCATCAGCAGATAAACTTGTTGTATCAGTAGAACTTCACGTGCATCACACCAAGGTGAACAGATCATCATTCATCTCTCATCCTCCTAATATCCCTACATTTTACAGAAGGAGCAACTGGGATGCAGAATGACTGTGCTTCTCCCTTTTGCACTTTGGTATTCATAATCTTTTCTTTGTCAGCCTGTTCAAGTCATCCATCCCCCAAGATGCCACATAGCTATGAGGTAAGGAGAGGGGGCTTAAGATGGTTCAGCATGAATGCAGAGAAAGAAAGTTGAAAGCAGCTCATACAACCTCTGGCAAGCACAACAGGACTTTGCAGCAGGTCAATAAGCTAGAAAGTCTGTGAACATGGCCCACGTGCCCAGAGTATCTGAGGAACTCCACCTGAGGACCCCACGGGAACTCACCTGACCTGAACCTTCCAGGGGAAGAGCTAATCATCCACATTGGCTTAAAGAGAAAATGAGAACAAAATCAGGCACACTCAGATTATAGGGTTCATCTCATTGAGTAGAAACCATAAATATCCCAGCCCTGAATCTTAGCCACCAGGCCTCTGGCCAAGGTAGGAGGAAGAAGCTGGGTCTCTGATGGGAGGCCGGCGGCGTCTATCTCCCTTAGCTAGGCTTCTGCCTGGCAGAAGGGTCAGTATGGGGCAACTTTCAGATCACTGAGGGGAATTCTGAGAGCAAAAGTGCTTTTCTGCCTGATGCTTGGGGCTTGAGAAGGAGAAGGCTGGTTGTCAGACCTTGCCCCACCCTATCTACCAAAAAACAAAATCACATTCAAAGTACAACGAGACATAGTAAGGTAGAAAGAAAGTAGCTGGAGGTGGTTAGTTTCCCCCTTAGTTCTCATATGGCAGGGACAGGAACCAGAAGTTCCAAGACACCTCAAAGAAACTTAGAAAGTAGCCAATCAGAAGATTAGGAGGGGCATTATGGTGGGGACCATATGGCTGTGCTAGATACGTGAACAGAGACATAATATAAACATGATAGATTTACAGTAACGACTGCTTTGGCCAGTGGACCTGTTTCTATAGACTCTGTTAGCTCCCTTGGTGTCTCTAGCTCATAGCACACAACACATATACCTTGATGCTCAATAAAAAATGTCCAATTAATGCCAATTTGAGTTATTAGTCAAAAATTCAGTTTCTTCCTATTCTCGCCAGATAAAAAATAAATATATGTTTAAAGTATGTCAATTTCAAGGGTTACCAAATCATTAGACTTTTTAGGTCACATCGCTTACTGACTCTGGGATGATCAAAGGTTGTTACTATCAATAGGATTTTTAAACGCATAGTTATAAAATGGTTACACGCAGTTAAAGCCTCTTCAATAACACCTCCTAAGATGTCTCATATCCATCCCAAGGCTCAGGTTTTCACTTTGACAGCATCACGAGAGGCCTTCTTTTTATTTCATGCGGTTCCTTTACACAGTGGTGCTGTGGCCCCCGCCTGGACATCAAGCCTGCCGCGGTCTGCCAGTTCCCCGTGCTCTCCTTTGCTCCTTCCCCGATTTTCCTACCGCCCGTCCTCGCAACCTGCCCTGACACACCACATGTGTTTGGCCAAATCTCACGGCCTTTCATTCAATGCACACCTTAGTCGTGCTCTTTTCAGATCGTGCCCCTAAATCTGAAAGGAGCCGGGTGCGGTTGGTTGAGGATGGCTGCATTCAGCCTGCATTTTCCTGGCAGGTCCAGGAGCACCATCTGGTCCTGGTGCCCTCTCTGCTCCCTGGGACTCCAAGACTCCTACCCTGGGTCTGAACCCACTGCCCTTCAATTACTGTATTCTCTTTCTATTGCAGCCAGAACAAAGTAGCACAAACCTGGGGTTCAAAACAGCACAAACATTTTATCTTACAGTTATGGAGGTCAGGAGTCCAATATGAGTCTCACTGGGCTAAAATCCAGGGCCCAGTGCTTCTGGAGGCTTAAAGGGAGAATCTGTTTCCTGTCATTCCCAGTTTCTGGAGACCACCACATTCTTTGGCTCGTGGCCCCTTTTTCCATCTTCAAAGTCGGCAGTGGTGAGTTGAGGCCCTTTCATGCTTCAAATTCCTCCAGCCTCTTTTTCTGTTTCCCATCTTTCTCACAGCATCTGGGAAAGGTTCTCTGCTTTTAAAGGCATGGTTAGATTGGGCTCACCAGAATAATCTAGAAAAATCTCTTCACCTCAAGATACTTAATTTTTTGCCATGTAAGGCAACATAGGCAGAGGTTCTGAGGATCAGCATGTGAACATCTGTAGGGGCCGTTATTCTACCAACCACTCTCACTAATACCACTGTCTGTTATATCCTTATTCTCTGACAGGTCTTCCCAGGCCTGTTCAGTTTTTGATTTGTGGGAGGGAGAGTACAAAGGGTATGAAGTGCTAAGGATAGGATACTTGTTCTTGGATGTTTCTTAAATATTGTAGAAGTCAATTACTGAGTGCATGGGCGGATTCATGGATGGCAGGAGTCATGGATGCTGCATGGATGAATAAATGGGTAGATGGAACAATTTTCATTAAAAACCCATGTTTTAACTATAATTCTGACTGCTTTCATGTATGTGATTTCATTAATTTGGAAAGGTGGGTCTTATTGTCTATTTTTGCAGATGAAGAAATTAAAGCTCACAAAAGTTTCCAGTCGATGGGGCCACACAGCTTACTTCTGTAGGGGGCGGGTCATTTGTGTTCATGACCCTCAATCCAGATGTGCCTGCCATTTTTCATAACTGCACAGTTCACTTTTTATTTCTACGCTAGATTATCAGAAATAAATGAAAAACATCCCAGGTTTTCTGTGCTGGAGTATGGCATGGCAAGAGATTAAAGGGAAAGATGAGGAGTGCAAGGCTAACTTGCTCCAGAGACAAAGAAATGGAAGACTCATTAGTAAGCATTGCCATCGATAGAGATATAGGTTATTATTAACGTGGTAGGAAAATAAAATATATTTCATTACCATTACCTCACATTTATTGAGGTTTGTGATGTGTCAGTATCTATGCTTAACAATTTATAGATATTATCTCATTTAATTTTCTAATTTCCTGCAATATAGACTCTGTTATCATCCCATTTAGGAATGAGCTAACTGAGGCATAAAGAAGTTAATTTGCGTATGTTAACAGCTGATCCTTGAACCAAAATCAGATCTGTGCAGCTTCGTAGCCTGTGCTTTTAACAACTGTACAGTACGTCCCACTTCCTGAGCTATTAAAAATCTTAACACATACAGTATTTTACTGAAGCTAACACATTATGAAAAATGTAATGAATTATCCTAAGATAATATGTTTTTTACTAGACTATCAAAATTATTTTTAAAAAGAAATAAAATTATTTATGAAATTATGTTCATACACCTTATATGGTTATTTTACAAGCAATTTAAATCACTTAACTTTGTGTTTCTTTTCCTTTCAATGACTTTGCCAAATACAGGTATTCTTTTCTGCTGACACCAACCTTCTCTTTTTGAAGATGCTATCAAAATATTAATTGATATTTATATAACACCAAACTACTAAAAAAAAAATCCTGGCACAGTAGGTAAACAATGGAAAGGTGCCAAGGAAGAAAAAAGGGCCCAGAGAAAAAGCTCAGGGCATATGAGGCTCTAGAGTCATCATCTTTGCACCCAGGGTTGAAAGCGGGAATTTTAATTTTTAAAAATTGTTCTACATTCAAAGTTTTCCAAGCAAAAAGTGGACAGGGTGACCTAGGCGAGGGCTAGGAGGTGGATAACAGAAAAAAACCTTCTGTACAGGCAGGCAGGCAGTCTTACCCCAGAGAACTCGTTGGCTCTGCATCACCAGAGTTTGGGCAGGAAGGATGGTGCAAGGGTAGCACTGTTACATTTGGGCTGGAAATCCCCATCAGCAGTTACATTCTCAGTTGCAAAACATGTGGGGGCCCACAACTGTTTCCCCTCAAAGCACTGCTTTGAAAACTCTCCACATTGCCATTTTTCAGGATAAGATTAGCTTTTGTTTTTTCCCATCATAAAATATCTTATACTCTGGCCAGAATCTCCATGACAGAAAAGAATTAGAGAAAAGAAAATAGAGCAAGAAAAATATCCCTTGTTAATCCAATGTCTTTTCTACACAGCAAAGGATCTAAACCTAATATCAGGAGACCGTTAACACAGGAGCTTCATCTTCAAAGCACACGTTCACATATTAGATGCGAATACATATTTAAAGACTGAGGAATTGACAGCTTTTTAATAACTACTTTATATGTTCCATAGTGATTTTATCTCCATAGATGATTTTTATCATTTGTAAGAATCAGTGTGTAGAAGCTATAAAATCCTTACTCAGGCACTACATTTAGTCTTAGCCTTCCCCACCCTCCCAGCCTAGAACCCACTAGAAGGAAGGAAACCTATAGCTCTTAATTCCTCGTGTTTCACATCCTCCTACGCATCCTGCTATTACACTTTGCAGTGACTATCCCAAAACTCTACTGGATGTGCCCGTGAAAGCTGAGATCTGCAAATCAATGGAAAATGCTTGTCACGGTGCCTAATTTTAAAACTCCTCTGAACTCTGCTGATAGCTAAAACAATAGTTGGATGGTTGCTATTTGGAACCTCAAATTTGAACTAAGATCATATTATTTACTGCAGCAAAATACATCCTTCAATAAGAAAACAATGAGGCAGAGATAAATAAACTAGTAAGATGTGCTTACTGGGTCCCATTACTCCTATTTCCTCCCAAGTAACAGAATCATCATGAAAACTTTAGCATCTCTCTAAAAGGAAGAGGACCATGTAGGAAAACCCAAGAAATTGCATCCAGTGCCTGATGAGAATAGGCACCCCTACATACCCATCGGTATTGGGAGTTCTGCAGACAGATGCCCCAACCAAGATTTGAATCTAGATGGTCTGACTGCTCTATCAGAATTTGCCAGTTGGAATTCAGATATCACCATGACACTGATCCTTCAGCCCTGGCTTAACCACAGAGTTAGCTGGTGTTAGCCCCGAGCAGCATTATCCTTTTTTCCCAGCATCCCTCACCATGTTCTTTCCACATATGCTACAGCAAACAATAATAATAACCATAACAGAATTTGGAGGCTTCACTCTATGTTTCCCTTTCTCTGAAAGAGTTGACGGTTGGGAAGATTATGTTCATTGCATCAGATATGTCACTGATATACAGCAAGACTGTTCTTCTGCCCTGGCCTCTCTGGTTGTTTCCACACTGGTCCCTGCTTATTTCAATGTTATTACTGCCTTAGATACAGGAAATACAGCATCTGCCTTAAGGACATGCTTCTCTGTGAACCTACAGCCACCCCCATGAAGACTAGTGTTTCAAGGAAGTTGACTTGACTAATAGCCTCATGGGTGGGCTGAAAACTAGCCCATGTGCTATTCGGTTGAGACCTTCTGGGAAAAATTTACCCCCTCTTAAAACAACCATAATTTCTCTCCTTCCGTAAACACTGTTGTGACAAGACATGAATGTGTAACTACTGTAGCCGCCCCTCTTCCAGCTTGAGGATGCAGAAAGAGGTGGTTCTTGATCTTTTATGCAAAAACTTGGCACGAACAAGTCAATTCCTTTACTAATTCAATTTCTGTCAGGATTTTCTGAAAGGGTCTAAATAACTCAAATGCTGTAGTGTCTTCCGTTAACCAACTTGTCTAACTCAAGATGGAACTGATAGTAATAATAAAAGCTGATGTTGATCTGGTGCTTATGTACCAAGCACTGTTCTGCTCTAATCAACCCTGTGAAGTAGGTACAGTACTACTGTTATCTCCAGGTTACAGGTGGGAACACTGGGGCACAGGAAGGTTAAGTAACTTTTCCTAGGTCACACAGTACTAAGTGAGAGGGAAGTTCTTTGAACTTAATTTTATTTTTTAACTACTATGAAAGCAATATATGCACATGTAACAAATCAGAGTACAAAAATGACTTCAAAAGAAAAATAACAGTGTTCTGTCAAACCCTTCTCTCCTAATCTTAATGTTAAAGCAAACTATTTTAAACATTTCCTATGCTTATTTTTTCTTATTTCTTGAGTGTCACCTTCACAAATCTAGATAATATATGTATATATTCTTCCATTTCTTGATTTATAGCTTTGGATGATATTTATTGACTTCTCTATAGGATGTGGGAATTTGGGTTAATTATACTCCCACCTCCTTCTTCTCAATTTTGAAATATATGTATTCATTTTTCTACTGATTACCTGAATTTAAATATCTATTTACTTTATTGTCAACTATTGGTCATATTTCTTTATCCTTCAGCCAAATTTTGGATGAGTATAAATATGACTGTTTCTACGTTTTTCCCATGTACCCTGTGCCCATTACACCTTTTCTTTTACTTTCAGTTTGTATTGCAGTCTAGGCTTTAGTGTTTTGTCCACAGTTTGACTCAAAAGATTAAAAAATAATAAAGAATTAGCATCATTATGATAGTGTAAATATTGCTCACTGAGAAAACTGTTAGGCCAGAAATTCTTTCTTTCACTGAATCTAGTTTTCACATCTGGTCCACTCAAATTATATGTTTACTGTTCTCAAGATCAAATGGATTCTCTCTTCTAAGTTGTAACTTTCTTGAACATTTCACATTTAATTCGTTACATATATAAGCAATAGTGTTCTCATACATGTTTTTAAACTTAAAGCTCTAATTGCTTTCTTTTTATTTGTATTGACATTATTAAAACTACATGCTTTTCTATCCTCAAATCATGCTTCTTACTTTATCAAGTTTCTGTCTTTCTCGAGGACTTCCCTTCTGAAGCTACCTTCCTCCTACTCTAGTCTTGCAAGATACTTTCTGAGCTTGAAACTCAGCCTTTTCCATACACTCTGCACTCTCGGGAGTGATCTACTATTTTCTAGACATCATGTCTTCCTCTTCTTTTTTTAAATTTTATTTTATAATTTTGTTGACATTCTTTCTGAGCTGAAGTCCACAGACAGTACATATGTCTGTTCTGCCCACACACTTGATACCTACTACGATGAAGAAAAAAATAATTTTAAACATCAATCTATCTATTTTTCTCTCTCAGTAGTTCCATTTTACCCTGAAGTTTTGTTTTTGTTTTTGTTTTTTATTAAAACCAGACATCGTGGCAAAGATTTATTGTCTCTGTGATGAAAGGATATTGAAAAAAATAGCCAAAAACTTTCTCTCTCTGTCTGTCTGTCTGTCTCTAACAGCAATGACAATGGTCTTGAAAGTAATGTATTCTATAATAAGAGCCAGGTAATATAAATCAGTGTGGTAATTGAATGTGTCAACTCTCAGTTTCCTTTCTCACCTGCTGGGTCCTCACCCTCCCTGAACCTGCTCTCTTGACATCCTGGGTTTCCCGAGCTCCCTCAGATACTGATGTGACACTGCTCTGCCTTCCCACTCCCACCCACTTTTTATCCTGTAGAATTTACTGTGATCTTTTGTTTATAGGTGAACTTATTTGCCCCGAGACCCATGTCCTAACCTTCTTTATTATTTTTTTCTATTATAGCTTTATTCCTTCTCACCTTGCCTGATGTCAGTATGGTAGGGGTCTCAGGAGGAACTGCAAGTGAAATCATGTGCCTAATCTTCCTTTTTTAACCATATTCCCTTATGTTTTGATTCTCACTTTCATTTTGCAATTTCCAGTACCTCAAGGAGTTAAGATTGTTTAAATGTACAGAAATCAATCTAGATCTCTCACAAATCCAGAAGGAAAAAAGAAAAAAGAGTTTCCAGTGTCAAAGTACTTTTATCAACTTTTATCTTATCTTTTAACTCTTCAATTAACTTCCATATTACTACATTTAATATCAGTAAAGTAGAATCTATACACATGCAGTAAGTATTAATTTCCACTAGTATATCTTATTTTTAACATAATTAAATTTTATTTTAATTTATGCATAACTATTTATGAATTATCGCTGATTAGGCATTAACATTTCAACTAGTTGAATGTAAAATATATATATTATATTTATATATATATTATATATATAATTATGTATAATTATATATGTACACATAATTTATTGTTTATATCAAGTGTATACATATAATTTATTGTTTGTATGAAAAATAATACAATAAGTAATTAATAATAATACAATTATAAACTATGTTTTGTGTACTCACAACTGTAAACCTACTTTTGCCCCATCCTGTGTGTATAAATACATCTTTATATAGACAGAGATTAAAAATCTGATTATTAAACTAAACAAAATAATAATATAAAAGTTATTGTACGCTATGCAATCAAAACAAAGTATTTTCAAAAATATAAATGCAAATTTGAACTTCAGTGTTATCTATTACAGGATCTAAGGATTGACAGTGCAGAATGAACTTTGGAAAATACCATAATTTATTGTATTAACAAGACTTTACTCAATGTGTTTGCAGTGGCTTTAGTATCAGTTACCACTTAACAGTTTTTTCTAGAATAGTTATATAAATAATATCAATGACTAGACTTATACTCTACTTTCCATCCTTTCAGGTAAATTCAATTGTCTTATCCATTTTATAGATAGAAACACAGAGGCATATATGGGGCTAAGAACTTGTATAAAGTTCCACAGGAGAAAAAAGGGAAAATCTACTTCTTTTGTATAGCAGTTGAAATGCTAAATACTGTGAGAGGGACTTGAAATGTGATCATCCCAGAGAAAAGCTATGTTAATAGACTAGGCACAGATTAAGACCAGGATTTGTCCTTACGGCAGTTTTGTAATTCCAGCTGTTCTCTCTAGTGGCTGAGAGTCTTTTGGAAGAAGGCCACCAGGCCTAGACTTTTAAGTTTCTACCCACATGCATGCTGCTTTGTCTTTGGCCTCTTTTGCAAGGAGGATAATTCTGAAATGCGCATCTGTTTAATTTGGGACTCAACCTGGGTCAGTTACAACTTTTCCAGTAGGTCCCTTAGTCAGTAATAACTAGATGCCAAACACAAAAAGTTGTTCCGGAAAAGGATTGTTAGTAGCAAATCACTGTTTCCTGAAACCAATACTTTGAAATCAGCTATAGCAGGAAAAAAATGGGGGTGTACTCGAAAATCCTGTCAAGAAAACATCGACTCATCCAGAGCCAAATGCAGGCCGCAGTGCCAAAAGCAAGTGGTGACTTTCTAACGGTTGACCTTCTTCGGAGTATCCCTCCGGTGTGCCTTCAGGGACATTAATCCTGTGTAGCAAACACTCAAATGCCAAATCTGCACATTAAAAAATATTTCTGAAAAGAAAAGCCTTACTTTTTACAAAATAAAATTTGTTATACAACACCTACCTATGACCGTAAAAACTTGAGTTCATTAGTGCAAAATTTGAGTTAGTGCAATTTACGTGAAAGTGTTGGCAGCAGCAAGAATGGCACTAGGTGTTAGTCCTGGGGTGGCGGGGGGTGTCAGACTTGACCTTGGTTCAGCAACTTTGGTACCTGAGTCCTGGATAGGAAAGAATTCAGGTCTGAGACTCAAACTATGAGAGAAAATTTGTTTAGAAAGTCACAGTGGTAGAAGTGAGCTTTGGAAGACATGAGTTCAGGAAACAAGTTACAGAGGCAAAAGAAGGGCCCTTGGAGCTTAAGAGGGAGGAAGGTAATGGTTAATACACTGGGGGGAAGAAGAAGGGAAAGGGAAAGGTGCAGGCATGCCAGTGGGAGTCGGAGTGCCTGGGCTTTTTGTCCAAGGGTTCTTAAAGGTAGAGATTTCAGGGGAGGTCCCAGAGGACGATCTCAATAGAATATTCATCAGCTTTCCTGGTGTGTCCTTTCAAGGTCATGGTCTCCACGGACTGGTCAGCTCCAGGGCAGGGGGTCATCAGTCAATGCAGTTGGTCCGGACATCAGCCATGGCATTGCTTGTCTGGTTTTGCTACTTTTCTGGGCCTGAAGCTGACACACAGCTGAGGCTAGATGTGTTTTCAGCGGGTCAGAACCTTATTGTCCTGGGGGCTTAATGTTTAAGGCCTATTCTCCAACCCTCTTGTTCATGCCTCCTCTAAAGGGGTCTAACCTGCGTGACTAGCAACATGCCAGGAAAGGAAAGGTCAGCAGAGGGTTCAAACCACGTGACCACTGATATGAAAGATCTCTCGGGGTCCAACCCGAATGACCAGTCATATGCTAGGGAAGGAAATGTTACCCCAGGGGCTGTTTCCCCAGGTCCTTGTTTTCCCAGTTTTGCCTGTAGCTAGGCACCTGGGCCTTTCCCCTCTGCTGACCTAATAGGCCTGTACCTGGCCTATTGTCCTTGCTCTACTCCTATCTAGCTGCCTACCACAAAAGCATTACTTCAAGAAAGCACATAAGTGTATAGAATAAGCTACTGCATAATATGCAGAAAATGAAAACGAAAATTAAAATGATCTGAACAGCCAAAGGTTTTCATACAAACTTGAATCTTAAGACCAAAGAAGGTAAAAGAATACATTTCAAGGCTAGTTTTACAATTGTGCTATGCAACCTAATTGTCCAGTGCATGGGTTGGAAGGGAGCTATAGCTGCACCAAAGAGCTCCGTACGCATATTTGTCTTCCTGTAGCATTGTCACAACCAATCTAGCCTCTTCCGGATCTTAACCTTTATTTCTGAAAAGTCAGAATTTCTAAATATTTTACTACTAAATTTAATGTGCTCTGTTTTCTTAAACAGTTATACATAAATCTTGTCTCAAGAGATAATCAAATCTTTATGAAAAGAGAAGTATAATTTTTATTCTCCTTAACAGGAATGCAGATCCTATAGATGATGACCCCCAAAATGCTTATTTAACTGAATTAAATCAAGAAGTCCATGTTCCTTCTATGAATCTGAACCTAAGAGGGAAATTATACTGACAATGGCCACACCAGCTTTATGCTTTGTAGCAGTAGCTCCATGAGGAACTTTAAGAGTATTAAATCTTTCACATATTCCCAAGTGAAGGAACTCAGGTATATACTGATCACTTATATTTCAGCCTTAACAACTCACAGGGTTAATTTTCCATTCCAAGTTTAACAATACTGCCTCTACATACACAGCCAAAAAGTGAAATCTTTAAAATACTGAATTTTTTTTCAAATAAGGATGCTGCGACATTGACATTCTCCAGTTAATGTACAACTTGTTCCTTGTACTGAATGCAACAAGATACATCATGCCTGCCTGGTGGACATCATGCTAGAGTCTAGATTTGCGTAACACTTGATTAAAACAACTGTCTATTCTTTCCCTTTGTATCTCATAGTTCAGTTAATTACCACATCTTGGCATGTTGTCTGGGTTAGCACTATATAAGGAATCAAGTGATTTTATTAAATCAGTGAAAGCCAAAATAGTTCTTTTCCTTAGAATTTAAAGACTGTCTTGCTGATCTTTAAAAGGAAAAATGCTCAGGAATAAAAATTTTAACATTCTTATATATATTGCTCATGTCCAATTGATATTAAAATCATATATTTTTCCTCAGCTAAATGATCTAGAAGCTTTCAGCACTCCACATTATCAACAGATATCTATTGTCTTTCTTTAAGTCAAAAAAGAAAACATATTCTCATGGTAACAGGTGCCCAACAATTTTAAGTAACTCTACATTTCACAAAGAGAGAAAACGAGAGAGGGGAGAGAGAGCACGCGTTAGAGAATTATTAGTACTGTCCTTAATTATTTTTAGTTCTTTCTCCTTGTAGCATTGTACTTCTGGCACTCTGTTGGATGGATGAGACCATACAATTCTTCTGCCTTATGAGTCATGAGTGGGATTGATATGCCTCACTTCCCAGCCAAACATGTAATTGCTAAGGCAAGACTTTCCAGAGTTCTCTCTCCCTGTGACCCACAGCTGGCGACTTTCAAAGAGGTGATAGCTCCATCAGCCTGGTTTTTGAGCAACAAAAATAAACAGGGCTCCCGCTGCAGTGCAATGGGCCTATAGCAGATCTGAGGATAAACTGCTGTTTCCCACACTGCCATTCGGACCAACAGTTGGTTACTGCAGCACAGCACAGCTTATCCCACTAAGTACTGTGTTGCCCTGTGATATGGTTGGGCTGCATTTCCTAGGCTAGTCTGGTGCCAAAACCTGCAGTGCAGCTGTGCATGTGTGCGTCCACCAGCCACTCGGCTAAGAGAAACCGGAGTGACTGTAAGAAGGGTGGGTTTAGTTTAATTATCTAAATAAGCAGATTACTGCATTCTTCAAGTCTAGCCATAAGTTACACAGAGGCGTTTCCTTCTTTGAGATAATTTACCTGCAAGAATTGGGCAGAAGTTTATGTTATTGTTGTTGTTGTTGTTTTATTTTTTTTTAATTCCCCCCTTTAACCTCAGAGGTTTGGCAGCTGTTGACCCTTTTAGTCACAAAAGAAAGAAACTCAGTGACTTGAGTTTCTAATTCTTTCATCTTGGAAAAAAATGGAGCATATCTCTCTCTACATAAACAGACTCCAACTAAACTGCTTTAGAGAGTAGATTACCATTAAAATACCTGCAGAAACAGCACTTTTTGGCAAGCTATTTAACAATCTTGATAGCCAGTAAATTTTTCTTAATATCTAACTTAATCCTTCTATGCTATAATTTAAAGCTATTTGCTAGTATATTGAGTTTTATGGAATTTAAATGCTATCTGAATATATCAATTTTATTCTCAAAAGACTACAAGTAATAAAAAATTATATAATACAATATTTAAAAAATAAATAATGGAGAAGAAATGGCAGAAAGAAAAGTAGAAGAAATTCATTGAATGAGCCCGTAATTCAAGGGCTCTAAGGGTCTGTGCTAGAAGTGGAACAGAAACTAGCCTCTACAATTTTCAGCATCCAATATCACAAGGAAAACTCTGTATTTCACTCCATGCCAAGGGACCTTAGAAGTCAGAATAAACTTTCTCATACAATGAAATCACATCTATATACACAGCCGAGTCAGGGAAATGCCCAAAGTTAGATCTACCTGGTTCAGATCACATCCCACAGGCACAGGAATGTTTCCCTGCTTTGGCCCTTAGCACATTGACACTTCCCCAAATACAAACAGTAAGGAAGTTTTCTTAAAGGATGGGGAAAAAATATGGAATGGCACTTAGACGACCTCCCAATCTATTCTGTAATACTTCGTAACGTGGGACAACAGCTCTTTCGGAGAAAGAAACAACAGAGAATTTAATCCTGAAGAGCTAGAGCCCAGCAGTTCTGTGCTCTCCAGGATAAAGCCCCACTCTCTAACTTTCACTCCTTTACTTTCCCATTTTGGATTCTGAACTATATCCCATGAGCTCTAGTCCAAAACTCTCATATTGTTTTATCCATCTTCTCATCTTAACACACAAACACATCATGCATGCATGCATGCACATGCACACATACGCACATGAAAAAGAAAAGAAAATGGAAAAAGAAAAAAAAAATCAGCAGTGCAAAGAGACCGTCCTTATAGAAGAGGTTTATTCAGACCCCAAACAGATTACTTTTCATAACCTTTCACTAACTTATGGGCTAAACAGTCCTTCTTCCTTTCTCTAGGCCAAAGACTAATTATAGCTTTATTTTTCCTCCAGTTTGACTTAGTAGTGGATCAGAAAATAAGAAAAACAAAACACAGAGTATAAATAAAACCTTAAATAAAACCAGCTGAGTCCTCAAAATTATGTCACACAATCTTCCCCACAATTCGAGTAAAACAAATGCCTTTAATAAACTCAATGTTCAATAAATATCCTATTAATAAATGAAAAACTGGATGAATGAATAAAGGTTTTGACATATTTCCTTCAGTCCCTTTCTCTAGCACATCCTTTTTGGAATAATCACTCTTAGACTGAATGACAGCCGGTGGACAAAAATGGCAGCTATTTGCATGGAAACTTGTGGGGGTTTCAATTTTATGATCTTATATTATATAGTGGTTTAGTGAACCCCATGCTTTATCCAAGTCAACCAAAGAGACCTCTGTCTATGTAGCAAATTCCTTTGCAAACTACATTTGTAAAATGTAGTTTATAAATTATTGAAAACATTCCATTTGGAAAATTTTCAGCTGCTATTTTGTTTAAAGATGGAGCACTCAAACTAAAATTAAATCTAAACTCAATATAAACATCCTTTAATAGAGTACTATTGCTTCACCCAAGTCAATCAACTTTTTTTTAGTTGCCATGGAGCAGGGAGAAAATATGAAATACTGAACCGACAAGTTAAAACAGAGCTCTCTCTTGTCCCTAGCATAAAAAATGGCACACCCTGGAGGCAGCTAACAGTCGACAATATGTCAGATGCACTGACTTAGCTTGGGGTCCACCAGAAGCAGACCCTGAAATGAGGACTTAAATGCATGTAGTTTACTTAGGACGTGATCCAAAATGACATTCTCAGAAGGAGTAGGAAATCAAGAAAGGAAAGACAGGGTAGTCAATAAAGGAATAAATGAAGGACAACTGCTATGAACCACGAGGGCTCAACTTAGTGCAAACTCTGGGGTATACAACTCAGAGCAGCACCTTGGAGGGGCAAGGAATTGGAATATTTATTCACAGACTCCCCTTTCTAATTTGTTAAGCATTCTCCTGGGTTATACTGCCCTTCACGGCTGGCCCGGGAGGCTGCCAGTTCTCTCTCCTCAGTGAGCCTGGGTTGGCTGAGATGCCACAGGCAGCACAGGGCGTCCACAGCTTCTGCTCCATGCACTGGAAAAATGCTGATCTGCTAAGATCAAGGTAGTTATTAGAGGTTCCATCATGAATAAAAATCTTGTATGATTTTCTGAGGCACAGAAAGAAAGCAACTCTAGTTGGCTGAGTAATCCTCTCCTTTACCCACTCCTTCATTTTTTAACTTAAAAGTCTCCTCTTAAAAATGAAAGCTCAATTTTGATCTAAGTCTCACATGCATCTTTAAATTTGCACTGCTAACATTCTATCCCAGATATTTACCCATATGCCATAGGTGCTTACTGATGAAGATGGAAGATAGGGAAAGGATGGAGTCCCCTGACTTTCTGTCTGGCAGGTTGATGGCAGGGAAGCTGGGCCATTTCACCACAATGGGGGTTGTTAGAGTACCTCACTTTGGTACGAAGGATCACTTTTATGACTGTGGATGCATTTACCTTCTTACATTTTGATTTGATTTTCTGACCACCACTACTACTTATTCTTCTCTACTAATTCTCTGTCTTACATAACACAAATTTTAGGACTTATAAAGATGTTTATGGTATATTTCCATGGCTCTTTACATGCTTACACATGCAACATAAAGCAAGAGGACCTTGTTATCACTATGAGTTTGAAAGATAAATTGAGTAGCTATAAAATCAACTTTGCAGATGCTGAACCAGAGGCTCAGAGAAAAATTACTTTAATTCATATAACTAAACAATGTCCCTGATGAGGCTTCGTGGCTGTTCAACCTACCAGTAATTTCTTCCAAATATTTAAGGGGAAAATAACATTTTGCACATCTTTTCCAAAAGAATGGAAAACAAGAGAAACATTTAACTTATTTTATTAAACCAGCATAAGTTTCATACGAAAATCCAATGAGTGTATCATTGCAAGGGAATTTTACAGACCAATCTTGCCCGTGAACAAATGCAAAGACTTTAAACAATATATTGTCAGTTAAAGTCATTGTTATAAAAAGCAGAATACCCGTGTTTCCTTTAAAAAATGTTTTTCTTCCCTGGCCAGGTGGCTCAGTTAACTGGATATATAAAAAATGCTGTAGGTTCAATTTCCAGTCAGGGCACATACCCAGGTTGTGGGTTCAGTCCCCAGTCTAGGCATGTACTGGAGGCAACCAATCCCAATCGGTGTTTCTCACACTGATGTCCCTCTCTATCTCGCCCACTTCTTTCTCTAAAATTAATAAAACATACCTTCAAGTGGGGATTGTAAATAAATATAAATAAATAAATAAGTATTTTTGTTTTCTCTGCAATGTTGAATGTAGGTTCCTTATTACATTAATGAACTACTGAGGGTTTCACAAAATTACTTCCTTGATCAAAGGAAGCAGATTATTAAAACCTATCAGTGAGTGTTCTACACATGTTTTTTCTGTGCATTTAAAGTATCACAATCTTCATCCCTTCTTTGTCATTTTTTCCCACACCCTGTAATATATCTTTGATTAAGGGAAAAGTTTCAATGATATCTATGACCCTGACCACATTCTTCATTAGACCAGGCAATGAAGCTGAACCTGCAGAGAGTTTAGAACTCTCATCCAATGAATGCAGACCGACGTTCACTTAGGACTTAAATAAACCTTGAAACCGTTGTATTTTTTTTCATTTGCATACAACCCAGTGTTTGGTGAGTAAAATATATTTTTCCATGTCCACATCAAATTTCTCAGGTGTTAACTCATATTCTGTGTGTTCATAACTAATTTGAATTTCTGTTATGTCTTCTCTGTTTTGACAAAGCTCTCAATTACCTCTTTTCCTCTCCTTTGGCCATGCCCAATCCATTCATATCTGTCCCACCAACCAGTTGGGCCATGTGTCTATTTTTCAAATACCATCATGCTTTACAAACTGAATGAAGACAAACTCAGTTAAGAGCCATGTCCATGTCCATAGCTAAGTGTTGGTAACATTAAAAAAAAAAAAAAAAAAAAGCCCAGCTAGTCCTCTTTCATATATTGCTTTGTGGAAAGACAGTAATTGTCATGTTAGTTTTGTGTATTATTAAAAGTCTTATTGATGTTTAAAATATAGGACTCATTTTTTTTAGGAGTAGGAAGGAATTAACCTGCTGAATTAGTCAAATTAATCAGTTTTCCATGGCTCCTGAAAATACCACATTGAAATGGATAAATTAATATCAAATATTTTGTTAGGTAATTAGAAGAAAAATTATAAATATCTTTTCCATGGGAACTACACAGACATGATGTGGTTCAAACAGAGACTCCCATATCTAATTATCCAATATCAAAAAATTCTGAAACAGTGTTTTTACTACAGAATAAAAAAATTTAGACTATCCTCATGGACATTCTGTTCTTGTCCCCATAATTTCATTATTGTAAGATTTTATTAATAAATATATAGTGTTTTTAGGTGATCTTGGGAAATTCATTAACCCTGAGGATATGTAAACATTTTTTCACTGTAATTTGATCTTTGTTCATTTTAATGGGTTTTCTAAAATGATGAACTTTACATATATAAGGTAGGATTTAATGAGGTCTTCTGATACACAAAACCTAAATCTTAATCCCATCATAGAAATTCTCACACTAATAATCATTATAAAAATACTTTATAATATAGACCATGTTTCTACACACAGAAACACAGGAGAAACTATGGCAAATTTAAAGAACAAATTGATATTTATACTCAGAAAACTACAGAGAATTCTCAAACATAAAGATTATAATTGCTTCTTCAAGACTAAAACAAATGTATAAAAATATTTGCAATATGGATATGTATAAAGTGATTAACCGTCTGAAACTATTTAGTCTAATAAATGTAAAATTCAACATATTTCTATTAAGAAACAGGAAGAGATTTTAAAAATAATTTTATCTTTCAATTATAGTTGACATACAATATTATATTAGTTTCAGGTGCACAACATAGGAATTAGACATTTATGTAACTGACAAAGTGGTCATCCTGGTAAATACATATCTAACACCATCCATAGTTATTACAATGTTATTGACTATATTCCTTACGCTGAGCCTTACATCCCAATGACTATTTTATAACTGCCAATTTGTACCTCTTAATCCCTTCACCTTTTTCACTTATTCCTTCCTACCCCCTCCCATCTGGCAATCATCAATATGTACTCTTTATGAGTTTATTCCTATTTTGTTTGTTTGTTTATTTTGTTTTTAGGTTCCATATATAATTGAAATCATATGACATTTGTCTTTCTATGTCTGACTTATTTTACTCAGAACAATATTCTCTAAGTCTATCCATCTTGCTATAGATGACAAAATTTCATTGTTTTTTATGGCTCAGTCATCTTCTACTGTGTACATGTACCACTTCTTTTTTATCCATTCGAATTATAGACACTTAGGGTGCTTACATATCTTTGCTATTGTAAATAACACTGCAATGAACTTGTGGCCACATATGTCTTTTTGAAATAATATTTTGGGTTTCTTTGGATAAATACCCAGAAATGAAATTACTGGGTCCTCCTTTGTCTCTTGTTATGGTCTTTATTTTAAAGTGTATTTTGTCCGGTATAAGTATTGCTACCCCAGCTTTTGTTTCATTGTCTCTTTTTGTAAAATACCTTTTATCATCTTTACATTCGGTTTGTGTCTGTCTTTCAGTTTGGAATCTCTTGTAGCTCATGTAAGCATCTTGTTTTTTAATCCAGTCAGGCATCCTATGACTTTTGACTGCAGCATTTAATCAGTTTACATTTAAAGTAATTGTTTATAGATGTGTAGTTACTGACATTTCATTATTCATATTTTTATGTTTTTTCTTGCTTTTTCTAAAAAAAATTTCCTTTAACATTTCTTGTAATATGGGCTTGGTGGTGATGAACTCCTCTGGCATTTTCAACTCTTTGCCTGTCCTTTAATTCCAAATGATAGCTTGGCTGGGTAGAGTGACACACTCTACCCAGTTTGGTTATAGTTCCTTGCTTTTCATGACTTTTAATATTTCATCCCAGTCTCTTCTGGCTTGCAAATTTTCTGTTGAGTCATCAGCTCATAATCTTATGGGAGCTTCCTTGTGGGTAACTAACTGCTTTTCTCTTGTTGCTTTTAAGATTCTCTTTGTCTTTACCCTTTAGCATTTTAATTATAATTTGTCCTGGTGTGGGCCTCTTTGGGTTCATCTTGTTTGGGACTCTGTGCTTCCTGGGCATGTAGATCTATTTCCTTCTCCAGGTTAGGGAAGTTTTTTGGTCATTATTTCTTAAAATAGATTTTCAATCCCTTGCTCTCTCTCTTCTCCTTCTGGTACCTCTATGATGCAAATGTTGGCATGCTTGATGTTGTCCCAGATACCCATTAAACTATCCTCATTTTTTGAGAATTTTTTTTTCTTTTGTTGTTCTGATTGGGTATTTTCTTCTACCTTACCATCCAAATTGATGATTGATTCTCTGCTTCACCTGATCTACTGTTGATTCCCCCTAATGTATTCATTACTGTTATCATATTCTTCATTTCTGACTCATTCTTTTTTATGATGCTCTCTTAATTTTTATGTTTTCTAATTCTTTGTTGAAGTTCTTACTGAGATCATGAACAGCCTTATAACTAGTGTTTTGAACTCTGTATTTGGTAGATTACTTATCTCCATATCGTTTAGTTCTTTTTCTGGAGGTTTGCTGTTCTATTATTTGGAGGATATTTGTCTCCTCATTTTGACTGCATCCCTGTCTCTGTTTCTATGTATTAGGGAGAGCTGTTAATGTCTCCTGGTCTTGGTACAGTGGCCTTACGTACTAGGTGTTCTGTGGACCCCAGTAGCATTTTCCCTGGTAAACTTAGCCAGGTGCTCCAGTTGTTTCCTTTGTGTGGGTTGTGTGTACCCTTCTGTTGTAGTTGAGCTTTGATTTCTTTTGGCATGTCAGTAGAAGGGATTGACCTCAGGCTTATTGGTTTTGTGTACTGGCCTTGACCACAGTGGAGGAGCTGCTGTGCCAGGGCTGACCCTATGGAGCGGCATTTGTTTTAGCAGGGCTTCAGTGCCTGCCAAGACTACCTTTTCAGTGTGTCATTTGTGGAGGTGGTTGGGTGGTATTCTGGTGTGGGTTGAAGCTGGCCACCAGATGTGTGGATTTGGGGGCCTTTAAAGGTGCAGGCCAAAGTTGGCTGTTGCTCGTGTACTGCTTGGGTCCACCTGGTATGAGCTACAGAGTGCTCTACAGATGGTTGTCACTGGTTCTGGGTTTGGAGGTGCCTGGGTAAGGCTAAGCTAATAAATGAGGCCAAATGAGGCCAGCTGCTGCTAGTGCTGGGCTTGGGTTTTCTTAGCAAGTGGTATGGGGCATGCTGAGGCCAGGTGCTACTTATTTGGGATTTGTGAACCTTAGAGAGGTTTTAGGAAAGTTTGCAACAAGAGCAAAAACAGGTCATTTGTGTGGAAAATCCACTGGAAGCAGCTTGGGTGTGTCTGAGAGTTGGGTGAAATTGGGTCTCAAGGAGTCGCCTGGGCTAGGGTAACAGTGTTTGCCAGTTTGATGGAGACTCAGATATTGTATCTGCTTGCACCTGCAGAATAAGAGCTCAGCAAAGAAACAAGTGCTTCTGCCAGTACTCTGTGTGGGAGAAAGCTTCCCTTCCAGTCTTCACCTGAACCCAGACAATTCGGTTCCCCAAAGTAAGTCTCTGGAGTCTTTCAAGCTGCTGCCGCAGGGCTGGGGTAAGTGAGTCCATCAGTATTTAAGTCTGTGTAGGCCTTTTTGGAAGAATGCCTGGGACTCCAGAAGCTCTCTGTCTCACTCAGCCACAATCCCTGCTGGTTTGGGGGACTTTCTTCCTGGCACTAGAACACTGGGCTAGGGACCCTGGTATGGGACTGGGACTCCTTGCTCCTCAGGGGGGACCTCTGAAGTTGAGGTATCCCTACCAAATTTTTACTGCCACATATGGGTGTGGGGCCAGTCCATGCTGCACTTCTGCCCCTCCTGCCAGTCTCAATGTGGTTTCTTCTTTATATCTTTATTTATAGGACTTCTGTTCAGTTAGATTTTAGGTAGTTCTGAATTATGGTTGTTCTGTAGTTTAGCTGTAATTTTTATGTGGTTGTGGGAAGAGGCAAGCTCAGCATTTACTGACTCTGCCATCTTGACCAGAAGCTGAGACATTTTTGAAATTAGAAGAATTTATTCAAAAATTAAGGAAACAAAAATATTTTTTAAAAAACCTGGTGAAGAAAAAGTAAATGAAGGGTTCTAATTCTTCCAGAAAATAATTATAGCATAAAGCCATAATTAAGTGAATATATGTCTAATACAAGAGTAAGCACACAGAGCAATGGAACAGAATAAAAAATTCAGGTATAGACTCAAATATATTTGTGCATTTTATATATATAAAGGAATTATGTCATATTAAAGAAAAAATCAAGATTATTCAGTGGTTAATATTGGGACAAGTGCATTGCCATCTGGGGGAGAAATGCTTAATTCACACCAACAACATAAAATAATCAGGAACGCAAACAGTGAAAATTTAAAAGAATTATGAGAAACATTATGAGAATTATTTTATAATCCCAGAGAAGCAAAACCTTTATAGCTTATGAATCAAATTTAGAAGCCATAAAAAGTTATTGATAAATTTTATTACATAAAAATGATGTAATAAAATCTTCATGAATGAAAACAAAAATCAAAAAACAAGCTAGAAAAATATACTTGAAATTTATACTCTAAATAAAAGACCTATTTTCCTAACATATATAAAGAGTTAAGTAAGCTAATAGAAAAATGTATAAAGGTTATAAATAGTTGACAAAAGATGAAATTCAGATGGTTCTTAAACATATGAAAAAATGTTCAATTTCATAATGATATAAATGCAAATGAAAACTACATGGAAATTTAATTTTTCACCTACCAGATTAAAACAAAATCTAAACATCTGATAGTACACGGTTTTGGCAAATGCATCCAGGAAAAAATACTTGTTGGTGAAAATGTGAACTGTCTCAACTGCCTAGAAAGCAATTTGTCAATTTAGATCCCAATTAAAACTGACATATCTATTGACCCAGAAGTTGCACTTTTAGAAATTTATTTTACAGATATATTTGTTCATGTAGAAAATAGAATATGTCAAGATTACTCATGGAAACGCTGGTTATAGTAACAAAAGATTGCAAACAACCTAAAATCTATCAAGAGGGAATGTTTAAATACAGTGTTATATTCAGAAAGTGAAATACTTTAAAGCCATGGGATTAGATGGGGTGAGGGAATGAAATCATTTATGTGCAGAGACGGGAGAAGCTCCAAGAAATAGCATAACATAGGTAAAGATGAGAAAACAAAGCGTACAGTGGTGATGTAGAATGCTATCAACTATATTTAAAGAAAGGAAGATGGAAATCTGAGTACTAAGTGTCTGTGCATGTGTGTGTCTTTATGCACAAAATATTTCTGGAGACATGTACAGGGCATGGCTCAATGGTATCAGTTGCCATGTTGGACACATCCCAGCTGAGTGGCTGCTGGGCAGTGATGGGAGAGTTTCCCTGTACTGCATTTTGTACCACTTGGATTTCAAAAACTGTAAGTGCATTTTTATTCGACAAATTGGTGCTGGTTAAATGTATTGGTTTTCAGAAATCTGAATAGTTACTTGTTAAAAGAAGATTCAGTACTTTTAAGTTTATGCTGCTATGTAGAACAGAGATAGAACAAAACATGAAATAGTTGCCATTCCATTAGTATACTTAACACGTATAGCATAGTCATTTTTTAATTTGGCAACTATCCACTGAACATTTCCCATAATGTACCCCTGATGTAACCATGGTGTAACAATTATGATTCTAGTTTCTAGGAGTAACTTAGAAGTACACAAACCCAATCTCTTATACCCCAGTTTAGGGTACCCTGGTTTCCCTGCTGCTTCAGAGAATTTTCCTTTGCTCAGTGGGCTGCAGAGCTCAGGACTCACACCTTTGCACTTTCCTCTGGTCACACATACTCTTCCCTGTAATCTTTGCTTTTTATCACTTTGACTATTTTAGGCAAATCCCTCTGGCCTCATATATGTATGTGTGTTGTGTGCGTGTATGTGTGTGTGTGTGTATGTGTGTGTATTCCATTGTAGACAGCTAATTACTTTTCTCTTGCTGCATTTAAGATTCTCTCTTTAACCTCTTACATATTAATTATGATGTGCCTTGGTGTGGACTTGTTTGCAGTCATCTTGTTTGGGACTCTCTGTGTTTCCTGGGCTTGTATATCTATTTTCTGCATCTGGTTAGGGAAGTTTTCAGTCACTATTTTTTCAAAAAGGTTTTCAATCTTCTTTACTTCTCTTCTTCTGGTACCACTAAGCTGAAAATATTATGCTTGTTATTGACCCAGAGATCCTTTAAACTATCTTCATTTTTAAAAATCTCGTTTCTTTTTGCTGCTCTGATTGAATGTTTTCTGCTGCCTTATTTTGAAAATCTTTGATTTGATCCTGTGTTTTATCTGATCTGTTGTCGATTCTTTCTAGTGTATTCTTCATTTCAGTTATTGTATTTTTATGTCTGGATGGTTCTTTTTTATGGTTTCTATGTCCTTTTTTATGTTTACTATCTCTATTTTCATATTCTCACTGAGTTCATCTACTCATTCCTTAAGTTCATTGAGTATCCTTATAACCAGTGTTTCGGACTTTGCATCTAGTAGATTGCTTGCCTCCATTTGTTTAGTTTTTTTTTCTGGATTTGTCTCCTCTCTTTTCATTTAAGACATGTTTTTTTTGTCTCCTCATTTTGGCTGCGTCCCTGTGTTTATTTCTATGATTTAGGTGGATCTGCTAACATCTCTCATTCTTGGTAGGGTGGCCTTATGTAGTAGCTGCTCCATGGGGCTCAGTGGCATAGTCTACCTGGTCACCTGAGCTGGGTGCTCCAGAGTGTCTTTTCTGTGTGTTGTGTGTGCTCTCCTGTTGTAAGTGAGCCTTGATTGCAGTTGGCACATCAGTGGAGGAGACGTTATACTCACACTGACTGGCTATGAGGATTCGTCTTGACTACAGTGGTTGTATGTGGGCTGACCCCACAGAGTGGAATTTGCTATACCAGAGACCTCGTGTCTGTCAAGCTCACCCTTTGGGCATGTCATTTGTGGTGCTAATTGCCTGGTGTCCTGGTGTGGTCTGAAGCTGGGCACCAGTGTTTTGGTTCTGGGCCTTCTTGAAACAGGTTCAGGCGCAAGCCAAAGCCAGCCTCTGCCTGTGTGCAGACTGGGACACCTAGTAGGAGCTACAAAGTAATCTGCAGTTGGCGGTTGCCTATACGTGGCCTGAAGGTGCCTTGGAAAGGCTATGCTTTTAATCCAGACCGGCTGCCTCTAATGCTGGGCTTGGTGTCACTTAGCAAGCGGTAAAGGGCATGTCAAGACCAGCCATTGCTTATTTGGGGGTTGTAGACCTTTGAGATATTTTAGAAAAGTCTGCAGCATGGGTGGAGGCTGGTTGCTTGTGAGCAACAGCTGCTGAGAGAGGCTCAGGCCGGTAGAAGTTGGGTGTGGTGAGTTCTTAGAGAATCGCCAGGGCTGTGAGGGATGGTATTAGCCGGGTTGATGGAGACTCAGATTTGGTGCCTGCCTCTGCCTGCAGGCTGTTTTGGGGGGAGGTCTCAACAAAGAAATAATGGTACCTGTGGGCACTTTAGCCCTTGAAAGATCTGTCCCTCCAGCTCTTGCCCTGTTGTCCCTTTCCTGGAGCTTAGGGCGAATATTTATGAGCAATGAGTCTGAGTTCCAGCCTTTTAAGAGGAGAGCCCTCTATCTCACCCGGACCAAGTCCCTGTTGATTTTCACAATCAATCGTTGTGAGGACTCCTCTTCCTGACACTGGTACCCCAGGTGCGGAGCCAGGTGCTGGGCTGGGAGCCCTTGCTCCTCAGTGGGGACCTCCAAACTGAGATATCTGTCCCAATTCTTCACTGCCACACATGCATGTGGGACCAGCTCATTTTGTATCTTCACCCCTCCTACCCATTTCATTATGGCTTCTTATTATATCCTTAGCTATAGGAGTTCTGTTCAGCTAGCCTCCAGGTGGTTCTAAATGGCGGTTGTTGTATAATTTAGTTGTAATTTTGATGTGGTTGTGGGAGAAGGCAAGCACAGCATTTACCTACTCTGCCCTCTTGACCAGAACCCTCTCATCTTAACTAATTATATCAGCAATGAGTCTATTTCCAAATAAGGTCACATTTTTTGAGGTACTGGGGCTTAGGATTTCTGGGGCCACAATTCAACCCATAATAGGTGTCTATAGATAACTCAAGCTTAATATGTGCAAAGCCAAACTCCTGATTCTTCCTCTGCCTCCCTCTAATTTCTGCCCCCTTCACAGTCTTGCTTTTCAACTGAGAAAACTTTTATTCTCCCAGGCCAAAACAAACCTTGGAGCTAGCCTTGATTCTTCCTTTTAATAGGTAAAAAGGAGCAGACTCTTTGGATATAGTAAAGCAACTTAATGATCACTGAATCATTGATTCTATTTTAATTTAATTCTCAAAGTGTGTTTAGGCTGTTATGAAAACTACATAAACAAGAGAGGGCTTTAGATTCAATATGCAACTTTATAGGTAGGTAGTTTTGTGATGAACTCACTTTATAGCTCATAAAATAACTTCAGTATAAAAGTTTTGTTTTTTTTTTAAACCAACTTCAACAAATAAGTTGTTTATTTAAGTTGCTTCCATGCCTTGGCTATTATAAATAATGTTACAATGAACATTTGGATACAGATATCTCTTTGAGAAAGTGATTTCATTTCCTTTGGATATACACCCAGGAGTGAGATTGCTGGAATATACAGTTAAGTTTTTAACTTTTTGAGGAAACTCATACTGTTTTCCATAGAGGCTATAGCAATTTACATTCTTACGAACAGTGCACAAGGGTTCCCTTTTCTCTATATCCTCTTCAACATTTGTAATTTCTTATCTTTTTGATAATAGTAATTATAACATGTGTATGGTGATAGATATCTCATTGTGGATTTGATTCACATTTCCCTGATGATTAGTGACTCGGGTCACCTTTTTATGTATGTCCTCTACAGGTCTGAACTTTAAAAACTATGAAGTCTAGGTTAAATTTTCTAGTGCATACCAATATTTATGGATTAAATGTAGGTTTTTATCTTTCTGTAGTGTTTGAGCAGTACACTTACTATTGAATATACAAAACATGCTCTTCCTGTGCTGGACGGAAGAGCACAGATAAAGAGCAAGTACACTGAGGTACTATCCCAGTGGCTCTCATAGCGGTATACGCAAGTCCTTTGGGAGACATAGGAGGGGAAAGTCTTAACCTATCTGAAGAGAAGAAGAAAGGGAGGTTTGCAGAAAAGCTATTGCTCTAGTTGTGTCTTGAAGGATGTGTGTGGTCTTTGTGGTAAGGATGCACATCACAGGCAGATAGGAACACACGTACTGAAGTGCAGAGGTGCAGAAGGATGTGTCATTTTCTAGAAAATAAAAATGGTTGAGCCTGGTGGAAGAGCAGGCTCTGTATAGGATGCCACTGGGAAAAGCAGTCGAGGAGACAGGCAAGTTGAGTCCTGTGTGTTTGCTGTATCTGCTGTGTTGGGGAGTTTGAGGAGGCATAGGGGAGTTTTAACCTACGGGTAGATAGAGCCAGATAGTTATTTTGGAGAGACTAGTATGTCATTGGGCAGGAGGAGATGGGAGATGACAGGCAAAGGAGAGGGGGTTTTTACTCATTTTTAGTACTTCAGCTGTTTTTATGTTAAGCACATTGTCCATTCCCCCATGTATCTACTCCTTGCTTCCCATGGGCTTTGAGGATCTCTAGGGGAGGACTCAGTGAGACCAGGTGTGCTTGCCCTGGAGGTGCCGACTCACATGACTGAGTACTATAGACCCATAGATGTTCAGTTTCATGAGAAATCCATGAGTCTTCATGGAACATTCCATACTAAGGGGAACAAAGTGAGGCTCAAAAGCTCGTCCGGTAACCAGGCCTCTACAGGAAAGAGGCAAGTGCTCAGTACAGGGTGTATGATTTGAATTCCAGGCTTTAAAAGCAGACGGCTTCTTTTCTGGTTTCATTCCTTGACTATGAAGCTTCATTTGAGGAAAATGGGGCTAGGAAAGCACCTACCTTCACAGGATTTGTGCCTGATAATTTCTGGTTGGCCCTTAAAATCCATTCTAAAGTCCCTAATGCCCACCCTGCCCTGCCAGATTTGTGTCCATTGGCTTTGGGATATAGCCAATAAGAAACACAGCAGGATAGGGGACAGAGAGGGAGAGGGGTGCAGAGTGAGAGGGTTAGGTGCATATTCCCTTGATGTAGGCATGCCTGCCGTGGTCTAGCAGCTAGGCCTCTGTGGTTCCAGGCTCTGGCACAAGCCTGTGCATGGGTCCCTTTTACCAACACTCCCAAGCCTCCCCAGCTTGCCCGAACTGCCTGTTTGCTGCTGGGATGGTAGGAGGGCTAGAGGACTTAATATCCATGTTCAGCTAGTAAGAGTTTGGGAAGCTAGCTGCCCTTCTCCTCAACCTCCTTACTATTATCTTTACTTTCAATCTTATCCTGACCATCAAGCCCCACAAGTGTTCAGAGCTGGTTTCAAAGCAGACAATGCAATGAGGTGATAAATAAAAACTCAAGGAATGGTTCTGTGGTGCAGAGGCTAGGACTCGCCCTAGTTCATTCTGAGAAAAACCCCCGGGTGTCTCTCAGAGTCCAAATCACTCATGTGAGCATTTTGAGGGCCTGGAGTTCCCGCCACCATAGGACCTGGCAGAGGGGCTGAGCTGGGCATGGTGGGCAAGAAGGCTGTGAGGAGGCATGAAGGGAGCATACCTCAGCTCATGTGACACCCCAAGAATCTCCAGAATCCCTTGGGATTACAAGTGGGAAGCTTATTTCAGGAAAATACAGTTCTTCAATAGCAGAAGGGAACATGAACCTACAAAGCACAGAATACATACATATGTACAACCTTCTAGTTGTTTCTCTGCACATCTACCCAAGCTGTAAGCCTCTGGAGGAGACACTGTGACCTCTTTTTGCTCTGGGTTATTAGCAACAGCCTAACATTAAGTACAAAATTGCCCCCTACATACATCAGTTGAATGAATGAATGAATGAATGAATGGGTACCTTTCTTTAAATCTTCTTCCAATTGCATATGATCTTGTAAAAACACAATAATGACTTATACTTAATTTCACTGTATTGCTTTATAAAAATTATTCTAAGGTATTTTTAGTACCATTGAACAGGAAAACATATTGAGCAGATCCTGCTGGGAAGCTGGTGATTCTCTAGAGGAAGAAGCACATTTGCATCTACTGCTCATGGCCCTGGGAAGCTGTGGGAAGCTCTCACTTCCTCTGTGTGCTGAGTGCAGTTGTCTGTCTGGTTCCAGAGCCTTCCAAGTGCATATCAAAGCAGAAGTAATGAAAGGCTAATAATTTCAATCACACAGGAAGTGGAATCTCATTTGATTTTGCAACTCAGTTTGGATTATTTTTTTAATACCTCTGCTGAATTTTGCCCTTCGCAGTCATTTATGCTGCTGTTTAAATTATATGAATTAAGAATTGTTTGGCTGCATTCCATTCTGAGAACCCTGTGTCAGGGCATCTTTTAAAAGCGTTTGTTAGGACTGGTGCCATGACCTGCAAACATGCCTGACGGTTTGGTTCAGGCTTTTTCTTGTTGAAGCTTATAAGGTTAATTATATCAAATAGTGCTTTGCAAGGAGGAAATGCCAGGTGGACCATATCATATGCGCCAGGGAAGTGCTTCTCACCAAGAACATTTCCAAAGAGGACAGGTGGGACTGGGGAAACTGAAACAAGGGAAATTTAAGAACTGGTTCACTGGATATATTGAATAATAGCAATGAAGACAAACAATCTACTGTACAAACATTGACTTTGTCTCTGGTATACCAGTTGACATGAGCAGGGTTCTTGTAGGATTTGTTTTTCTGAACAACAGTATGTAAATAATCAATAACTATAAATTGTAGGAATTTCCTCTAAGTCCAAAGATCTGAAAAATACCACAAGTGATACCAGAATCCCTCTGTAATTAGTGGCACTTTACATTTCCTAGAGTAGCATAGTTTTAGAAATGCTGGGAAAGGATAACTTATTTCTTTAATTTTAAATTAAGTTTGCAAAATAGTTCCAACTGCAAAACTGAAGAGAAAGGTCTCCAAAAATTCTAGTTTGTATATATAGCCTCTTAGCATCTATAGAATACCCAGTGGATATATTTAACACAGGCTGTTAAAATAACTCATATAAAGGGCATATATGCTTAATGGGCAGTACTAACATAAAGGATTTTCAAGATTACTGAAAAAATGTTTCCCCCTCTTCAAGACCGTACAATTCTGTAGAATTCAGTTGAAGTTGACAACAATCTATTTACCATTATTTTATCTTCAATATAATGTTGATAATAATTTTTAGGATGAAATATTTCATTTATAAAAAAACTAAGAGAGATTTCTGGGATAACTGGAATTAAAGCCACAATCTACAGTTTTCTGTTTCATTATGTGAATAAAAGTAGGAGCTGAAAGGCCTTTCTTGCACCCCTAACATCACATCGGTGTATCTAAATATGTATGCACCTTTCCATATGGAACCACTGTTGCCACGTGATGGCGATGGCCAACTCCCTTTTGATTTGCCTTGGACATCCACTCTTTCTAACACACAAACTCTATAGTTTTATACCCTTGAGATTTTCATGTGGTTTGCTATCAGAGCATAATTTAGAATATCTTAAATGATACATCATCACAGCATAATGTAAATTAAGGTGCTGAAAATGTTTGAAAGAAGATGCTGTTAGATTAGATATTCTAATTGACTAGCCTTACTGTGCCATGGGAAACAGCATCTGTGTACATTGTAAATGATCGATGTAAACATACAGCCCTTTCCCATCTTTTAAATACTCAACCATTCTCGTGCCCACTCACCAGCTTTCACTCTCTGTTTCCTACACCTGTGCTTGACATCATCCCATTCCCCATCATCAAACAATTAACCAGGAAATTCATCTCTTTGAATCACCCCATTTCTTCCAAACATCTATCCCTCTAGGTGCAGTCTCTGTTTTCCCCTCTTTTAGGATTATTACCACCGTGCTTCCTCTTCAAATCATTAGTAGTGATGGAATGGGCACATGGCTTAGCTGTGCAGGGCTGGCAAAAGAGTAAGACCAAAAATCCTCTGAGGGACAGGTGGGTGAGACTACTTGGCTACAATGTTGTGGGCACCCTGACAGTAAAGTTTTGGAAGGTGGGCACTAGAAGATATTGTCAAGAGGACGGATAATGGTCAGAAAATTCTTGTTTCTCATATAATTCAGTTAACACTTTCAGGTTTGCCAACTAATCAAAGCCTCCCGGAATATTAAAATGTATTAAATATAACAGTATGAAATTGTATTTTCCCAGTACATAGTAAGTGCTTAATAAACATTGAATGAATGAATGAATGAATGAATGAGTTTACACTCCAGTATCTGATTATGCAAAGTCTTCTGTTGCTGTTACCTGATATATGATAACCCTAAGGAGAAATGAACTATCCCTGAATAAACAAGACAAGACTCTATCACAGCCAACTGTCACATAGAACATACAACAGGCAGTCAGTGAATATCAATTGATTTGAATTGAGAACCCATCCACCATGTTTGCATGCCATGCCTACGGTAAATACTCAGATTTACCCTCAGTGTAAGCTCATCAACACAGAGAACTCTCTGCAGAAACGTGCCAGTCTGTAACTATTCTCTTTCCCCTCTGACTTAATTTGTTCAAAGTGTTGTAACTATAGTGGCTTGAATACTATTGCACACTTCTTATTTAATAGCAAGATAATATCAGGTGCTTCATGATAACGCTATGCTCAAGGGACTAAAAAACAAAGCTCTCCATTAGATTTTAAAGAATATATAAAAGCTAGTGGCTTTACTTACTGTTAATCATTTACATCTAATAAAAATCTAATGGATCCCTTGCTGGAGTGGCTCAGTGGATTGAGTACTGGCCTACCAACCAAAAGGTTGCCAGTTCGATCCCCAGTCAGGGCACATGCCTGGGTTGTGGGCTAGGTCCCCCATACAGGGTGCATGGGAGGTAACTACACATTAATGTTTCTCTCCTCTTTCTCCCTCACTTCCCCTCTGTCTAAAAATAAATAAATAAATCAATAAATAATCTCTTTTAAAAGTCTAATGGAAAAAAGATAAGCAATTTCCTTAAATATGAGGCAAGTAATGCCATATTTATCATCATTATTATTATTATTTTAAAACGGATTGAAATATAGTCTTTAGTAGAATTTTCAACAGTTTCAAAACAGTAAATTTGGGTTTGATTGTTCATTCCTTTAAAGATAAAAGTAACAGAATGATGCATGACGAGGAGAGGAAGGAGGAGAAAGCCATTCCTGTAGAAACCAATATAACACTGTCTTATTTTCATGAGAGATAATCAGTCAGGCAAAAACAGTAGAAGAAAAGCCTGCCGATCTCTTGCCTGGTAAACAAATTTATCCAAAGGAAGGGCTTATCAACCAGGAAAAGATTCTGGCTCTGTAAATCCCACTCACATTGAGGGAAGGCATTCCTGAGGCTATACAAGATGTTTTGTCTGATGCTTATTGTTTTTGTGCCTGCATATGCAAATATAAGCAACTTCTGGAATCTGCTTACTTACCATGGGGTAGGTGGGGTTCTGGGTGGTGTAACCAAGCTGTCAACCTAAGTAGAAAGCTTTTAAGAGGAGAGCCCCATTCTCCACCTCACCCCATGATGCTGACAGTGACACATTGGGGAGACAAATGCTTTGTTCTAAGAGACGGTTTCTCAAAGCATTCAAATCCTGCAGTAGAACATAGGCAGGAAAGGAACCAAGAACTTCTGGGTCTAAATCTGTACCAGGAATTTGAAAAAAGTTGTCCTGTTCAATGTTTAGGATATGCCTGAGAGTCAAATTATTATACTCAACTTATTAATCAGAGGACAGGGTTGGGTGAGGTCACCATTGACCAAAAGTCACCTCCTTGCAAAGTAGTAGAGCCTGGATCTGTGTGAGGATCTTCAGGAGACCAGGGCCCAAGTTCTTCCTAGCACAACCCACTCAGACCTCCCCAGCTTACTCAGATTGTAAATCCCTCATGTGACACAATGCCAGGTGTCAGGGTGAACATAAAGGGTCCTAAAAGCTGATGAAGAACTTCTGAAAGAGATTTTATGTCAATTTTTTTTTAACATTAGCCTATCCCAAAGTTTACCAATCAAGTTCTTAATTGCACTACAAGTGACTTAAATAATTTGCTGTTGTGATTTTCCAGAACATTTTCATAGATAAAAGGAATGTTTAAGTGACATAATAGAGGGAATCCAAATCAGTGTCCCCTGAGTTAACTGAGAGCAAAACAGACAGCTTAAGTTTATCACTGACTGAACTTGCTGCGTCAGAGGAACTTATTCTTTTTATTTCTTTTATTTTAGCTATGTCTCTAGTAAGAACTAGCACATTGGACAATTAGACATAATTTATGTGAAGTGGCAAGAAAGTAACCTAACTTTATGTATATTTGAAGGATATGACTTTAAAACCTGTTTAAAGTCAACTTTATCATTAAAATGTCATTAGACAGAGAAATGTATCTTTTCTTTCTTTTTTTTTTTCTTAAGAGAGGGAGCAAAACATCAAAGTGTAGTTGCCTCTCACACATCCCCCTGCCAAGGACCCAGCCCTCAACCCAGGCATGTACCCTGACTGGAATTGAACAGGTGACCCTTTGGTTCTCAGGCCTGCGCTCAATCCACTGAGCCACACCAGCAAGGGTATGTATCTTTTCTTTCTAATTTCCACTGTGAGATGATAATCAGTGAGTATTGCTGAGTAAAGGAACTTGCCATGCCCAGTGGTCTACTCTAATACACAGATTTGTCTCATCACAGATTCCATTTTACTTGAAGTACATGGTCCCAAGGAATTTCCTCTGTCTAATCCAGCTTTCCTTTTTGAACTGTGTTAACACTGTTCATTGCACATAAATGGAAGTATAGATTTAGAAAACATATCCCCTGAATCAAGTTCCTATAGAAAAAAATAGTATGTGAAATACATTGCATTCACTTTTGTTTTGAATTCCTTATTCAATAACAAGAAAATAAAAAATGATTAATTTTCAATTGGAAAAGAAAAGAAAAAAATCAGAAAAAGACATTAGAAAACTGAACAGGAAAAAAAATAAACGAGAGGTGATAATCATTCAATTAGCCACTTGACTGAAGTTAAATGTCTAACATTTAAAAGATTCTGGAGATACAGAAATAAAGAAATCATAATTTCTGTCATCCTTCCAACTAAACGCAACTGCATAATCTAACTGAGGAAATAAGCAAGTAAACAGGCGATTGTGATGATGGGATGATTGATGCGGTGCCAGCTCTATGGGAGACAGCCACAAAGATAGAGCTCAGAAACAGAAAAAAAAAATGGGTAGCCATGTCATTAGGAAAGCCCTGAAAAATGACCTCTTATGAACCCGGAGGAATTAGCAAAGGCTTTTCTGGAGAGGACATGGCTACCTCAGTTTGTAAGTGTGAGATTAACGAGGGAAAAAAGGTAAAGAATGAACTAATTAGGTAGAGGAAAACAGAATTAATGAGGCAAAGTGAAATAGAGAGGGGTATATGGGGGAACTTCAAGCAACAAGATGCATTAGCTAGGAAGATGCGAGAAGCAATCCCAAGGTAGTAGACCTGGAGAGCCACATCTGATGGTCTCAGGAGAAAGCACAGAAGGTCTTAAATCAACAAGGAGGACATGGTCTAAAACCTGCAGGGAAGGAACTCAGTTGTGTAGCTGTCACTATAGTCCCAGGAAGAACTGACAAAAGCTTAACTAGGCAGTATATTATAACCAAAAGTGAAAAGCTAAATTTCACAGCTTACAAAAGATATGGAATTTTCATAAGATGATTTATTGGATATAAAAACTGAAGGATTAAAGCAGCTCTGTAGATTTCTGGTCCCTACAAGATTGGTAGACCCATTCTCCCTGTACTCTACTCCCTCAACTAAACACAATTAATTACATACTTCATGGTGCACAGTTCATCCTTAGGGGGACTGTGAAGGAGGTGAGAGGAAGACAGGAAGACCTGGGACCCAGGGCTGAAGGAG